>BQNB010062323.1:0-29965 GCA_026074375.1 Tanacetum coccineum | reverse complement strand
GCTTTATGAAAATACAAATGATTATCCTCACCCTCTTATGGAAGTATAGGATGGAATATATAGTCCTTGATATGCCTAACTATCATCTAATGACATTATTAGTCCTTGCGTATCCGACTATATCTAAACTAATGTAATTCTGTATAAGTCGACATATTTTAAGGCTAACAGATTTGTAGATCAAGACAAGCCATGTTAGGAATTAAGGGCTTCTACAAGTTTATACTATTGAAAGGACTTAGTACTGCTATTTGAAGATTTGTGCTGTTACTGAAGATTGAAGAAAATAAACTAAGTCATTAGTACTGCTAGTTATAATAGTTAGTACTGTTTGTTATAGTTAGTACTGCTAGTACAAAATGTTAGTTTATTAGTACTGTTAGTATAAGAAGTTAGTACTGCTTATGTGATATGCATGAGATATATTAGGAATAGATATGCATGATCACTTAACGTGTTTTGTAAGCCCATTAGGGTTTACCTTAGTGTATAAAAGGAACCTTACAGCATAGTTAGAAATATATAGAAAAGTCATAGCTATTAGGCAAAACATATAGTTGTTTTGTGAATCATTCAATATATTGTGATTTAAGAGAAAGATCTTGTGTTACTGTTACAATTCTTTATTATTCTTCTTATGTATAAAGATTAGATTTTGCGTAATCTTTATATATTACTCAAGGTTTCTGTCATAGTTGTTTTAGATCTATCTAAGACAACTAAAGCTTTAACAAGCTAATCAAAGATTTGTTAAAAAGGGATCAACAGCTAGACTCGAAGTCACACTCCTTACGTGACTCCTTCATCATCCAACGTGACATCTTCTTCGTCATTTAAGTTTGTTATGTATGATTGATATGGTTTTACGCGTTGCCTGTTCATAATAAATTCATTTCCTTCCCCGTCACATAATTTTATGGCTCCATTTTTCATAGTCCTACTAACAGTGAATGACCTATACCATCTTGATTTTAACTTACCCGGGAATAGCCTCAGACGATAATTAAAAAGGAGCACCTTATGTCCTTTTTCAAATTTGGTTGGCGTCTTGATTCGTTTATCATGACATTTCTTTGTCCTTTCCTTATAAGTGATATAGGACTCATAGGCATCGAGTCTCAACTCGTCCAATTCGTTAATCTGTAGGAATTTGTTCCCTCCAGCTTTTGTTAAGTCCATATTACAAGACTTCAGGGTCCAATAAGCCTTGTGTTCGAACTCTACGGGGAGATGACATGCCTTACCATAAATTAACATGAATGGAGTTGTTCCTAAAGGAGTTTTAAACTTTGTTCCAAAATCCCAAAGCGCGTCATCTAGTTTGTGAGATCATTCTTTCCTATTTTGTCCCACTGTTTTTTCAAGAATTTGTTTGATTGCCTTATTGGTGTTTTCGACCAGACCGCTTGTATGTGGGTGGTATGAAGTAGAGAACCTATGAACTACCCCGTATTTCATCATTGCTCGTTCCATTTTATAATTACATAAATAGGTTCACTTGTCAAAGCCTTCGGCACACCAAAACGGGCGAATAACTTCTTAAGGAAGTTCACCACGACTCGTCACACCCCCAAATAGGGTCCCGTCAGAATAAGCGTCCGGGGGCGTGACATCAAACATATCGCAAGTACAAAGCATAAAGAACGACCTCTAAAAGGGGTATATTTTAGAAAATCATAACTCGTTGCATGAATTTAAAAGTAAACAAGTCTTGCAAACCAGTTCAAAGTAATTAAAGCATAGTGGAAGCAAAAATGAAAATGTAGCAGAAGCAATAATAAGTTTTGACAAAGACAACGAGTATGAATAATAATAGTCTTGAAATCAGGCGAAGTCACATTGCACATATACTTCTAATAGCACACCTTGAAAATCCAAGCTAAGCACCTGAGAAAAACATGCTTAAAACGTCAACATAAAGTTGGTGAATTCATAGGTTTAATTCAAACGTAGTTATAGTGGACCGCAAGATTTCAAAACGTATGCGACAGTTATAACAGATACAACTTCATATAAAAGGTATTTACGTTGCACTAAGCTCATGACCCCGAAGCTAATAGTGGAAAGTAGCATGTACATTGCCATATAAAGATGCCCTGGTAGGTGTCCGACCAAAGACCACCCAAACTAGTTTCGACATGAAATACATCCGTTGGCCTATACAGTTCGGTCGTACCCGGCCAATAAGAATTACCAAACCCGGATGGGGATTATTAGTCCTAATAGATCTATTTACTCACTCGCGCTTACTTAACCAGCCAGTCGGTTAAAGGTAATTAACGGTTCATGATAATACAGGCAAATAGTGGTCTAACGCTACTTAGGCAACACGTAAACAAGGGAAAATATCACGTAAAGTACTTGTGTCCGGTTTAAGAAAAACAAGCAATGTTTCTCACCCCAAAGTTATAAAACATTTATTCAAAACGAGTAAAAGTGGGGCTATGAACTCACCTTGATTTGGTGAAGTGAAGTAGTGAAAAGGCAAGAAGAAAGATCACACGGAATCGAACAACGGTACTCGAACACGACCTAAGTAATATAGGTTTCGATTTAGAATTGGAATAATAGAAAAATAATGTTAATGCATAAAGGTTTATCAAAATGCTTTTCGTTAATGTTTTCTAAAAATGGAGCATTAGTGATCGTATTGTGGTCGTAACGTTTGACTCGATAAAGTACGTCGTAATATTATGTATATATTACTACACAATAATAATAAAGTAAGTATATATATTTCGGCATCTTACTCATTCCCTTATAAGTAGTTAAGATGTTTTAATAATAACGTCTTCTAAATATTTTCTAAGTGTATAGATTTTATAGAAATTTCGGCATGACCCGTTCGTGTTTACACGTTTTTCAAAGTCATAGACTTTATTCGAATCACTTTCAAAATATATTTCATAATCGCAAATCTCTTACGTTATCAAATACCTTAATAATTAAGCTGAAACCCTTTTGGATCCTTATTGGGCTTTTAGGCCCAATAAGCCTAAATAGATGATCCGAAATACGAAGAGTCCAAAATAAACAACGATTAGTATCCAAGTTCGGATATTATCAAATAAGCTATACACGAGCTTATCCGATAAGCTACACCATAGGCTTAAAGTCATGGTGTGTTGTTTCGTATTGGGTCGTGGCTCGTTAACCAAGTAAGTATGTTTAAGTTTATCCATTAAGTCTGATAAGCAAACCTTTAAACAAATAAGCACTCGACTCACTAATAAGATATTAATAAGCTCAAATAAGTCAAGACAACAACCCAATAAGCCAAACCATGGGCTTAAAGCCATGATTTAGGCTCACTTGTTGGGTCGAATCCATTTAACTCACGCGGGCTCATTAGTTAAGCCCGATAAGCCAAATAGATATCAAATAAGCTCTTGGTTCATAAATAAGCTATCAATAAGCCATTTATAAGCCAAGAGGATTAAGCCGAAACATGTGGCTTATGGATTAAGCTTACATTTTGGGCTTTGGTTGTGGGACGAGGCTTGTTAAGCCCGTTAAGCATATTTGGGCTTATTTGTTAAGCCAAATAAGCTTAACATCTTTTCCCTTATCAAAGTAAGCTCGAAAATAAGTTAGAACATATAAGCCGAATTAAAATAAGCTAGAACAAATTCCTTTTTGTTTCCCCTAGTGGGCCGAATACAACACATAAGCCCAATAAGCTTTCCAAAAGCTTACTTATAAGCCGAACACACCAAATAAGCAATAAGTCGTAATTTTTATTATATGAAAACAACCACGATCACAAAACTATGATTTCCTTGTTTTCCTTCTTATTATTTTCGAACCAAAGTGTAACCCTTTTGGGGTTTATGTAGTTTTTTAAATCTTGATTTTTATAAAACATTTGCACAACTCATATTTATGCATTTTAAGAATCACAAAAGTACAAGTTTATGAAGAGATGATGACTTATAAAAAATGGTTATCATGAGGTGATTAAAGACTCGATATAACCCAAACGTTGTTTAAGAATACCCAAATAACACTAATGATCAACCCAAAACGCTAAATCTTCAAATGTTCTTGATCAAAAACCAAAAATATATTATTTAAAGGGGTGTTTATTTTCGGACGAGTATAAGAGAGAAGAGAGGAAAAATGCGTGTGTGATTCTTAAGAGAGAATGGTTGTGTGTGAAATGAATCTAGACAAATGAATACATAAGTTCAAAATTTGGCATCCTATACTTGTTGTGGTGGTGTGGTCCAGTCGAGCAAAAAAGGGGGCAAAGGGGGACCAATTTGGTCTCACAAAAATTAGGAACATGCAAGGTGACAAGAATTTTGAATATCTAGATATTTTCCCATGCACACATAGTTACAAGATATAATTTATGAAACACGTAAATACTGAAAACACGTTTAGACTTCACGAAAATTTCTAAAATTTTAAATACCAACTTAAAACATAAAAACGCGACTATTGCCGAAAGACCACGATAAATAGCAACCTGGAATGATTTCGGTAACGATTCTCAGATATACGCGGGACAACTTCCCGGTTAAACGTAAAAATTACACGGAACTTATAAAATTTAAAATACTGAACGAAAACAGTTAAGATATTGGCTTGAAATTTACATGGTGTCACAAAAACAAGCTCTATGATCATGGTATGACAAGCTGTCATCTTTTCTGATTGCAAATCACTTTACAAAAGATATTGTTGACCTGACTTTATTTACAAGAAAACGAGGGGATGACATTTTACTTGTTCAAGTATATGTCAATGACATCATTTTTGGCTCTACTAATCCAAAATTTTCCAAACTTTTTAAGAATCTAACGAAAAATAATTTTGAGATGTCTATGATGGGTGAAATGAAGTTCTTTCTTGGACTTCAGATTCATCAATCACCCTGAGGAATCTTCATAAGTCAGTCAAAATACACTTTAGAAGTATTGAAAAAACATGGGATGGATGGATGTGACAGCATTGGTACACCAATGACTACTACTAAATTAGATGCTGATTTTCAAGGAGTTCCCACTGATCAAACAAAATATCAAAGAGCTTTGTAAAAATTACATAGAACTTATAAAATTTAAAATACTGAACAAAAACGGTTAAAATATTAGCCTAAAATTTACGGGGTGTCACATCCTTTCCCTGTTAAAAGAGCTTTGTCCTCAAAGCTTAAGACGTAACATCTGCCACAGGTGCAGAGTTTGCGAAGAGATGAGGATACTTCTTTTGCATTCGATCTTCACGTTCCCAAGTGAACTCAGGACCTCTCCTTGAGTTCCAACGCACCCTAATGATTAGGATGCGGCTTTGCTTCAGACGTTTGACCTCACGGTCCATGATTTCGATCGGTTCTTCTATGAAGTGGAGCTTGTCATCAATTTGGATTTCGTTCAACGGTATAACAAGAGATTTGTCAGATAGTCATTTCTTTAGGTTCGAGACGTGACACGTACTATGAACTCTGCTCAATTGCTTTGGGAGTTCAAGTCGATAGGCTATGGTTCCAACTTTGGCGATGATCTTGAAAGGTCTAATATATTAAGGGTTAAGCTTTTCCCGTTTGCCAAAACGTATCATCCCTTTCCATGGCGACACTTTTAGCATGGCCTTATCTCCCACTTGAAACTCAAGGGGTTTTTGTCTTACGTTAGTGTAGATCTTTTGACGATCACGGACATCTTGAATACGGATCTTGATTTGAACAATCTTCTTAGTTGTCTCATGGATGATCTTTGGGCCAGTGAGCTGACTATCTCCAACTTCAGCTCAGCAGATAGGTGATCGACACTTATTCCCATTCAATGCCTCAAATGGTGCAGCCTTAATACTTGTATGGTAACTGCTGTTATATGAAAATTATACCAATGGCAAATGTCTATCCCAACTTTTTCTAAAATCAAGCACACATGCACGTAACACGTCTTCCAACGTCAGAATGGTCCTCTCACTTTGACCATCGGTCTGCAGGTGATAGGCTATACTCATATCCAATCGAGTACCTAGTGCTTTATGAAGAGACCTCCAAAAGTGTGAAGCGAATCTGCCGTCTTGAACGGAGATGATCAAAACTGGTACTCCATGTCTCGACACCACTTCTTTCAAATATTGTCTTGTTATCATCTCCATAAAGTCGTCTTCTCTCATAGGTAGGAAATGAGCAGACTTGATGAGACGATCAACGATTACCCAAATCGTGTCTTGTCCAGTTGTTGTCTTTGGCAATTTAGTGACGAAGTCTGTTGTTATTTTCTCCCATTTCCATTGGGGAATCTCTGGTGGAACCAATAATCCAGATGGTTTTTGATATTCGGCCTTAACCTTGGCACACGTTAGGCACTTGCTAACATAGGTGGCGATCTCTACTTTCATGTTGGGCCACCAATACAGCTTCTTCAAACTTTGGTACATCTTATCCTATCCAGGATGGATGGAATACTTTGACTTATGCGACTCGTGCATAATCAACGCTCTCAAGTCACAAAAACACAAAATCCAACTTATGTTGTTTAGACACAACGTCTCGTTAGCACGAGGTTTGAGTTTATTAATCATGCCATGTAGATCTTCTGTTATGTAATTCTCTTCCTTCCTTGCCTCGGATTGAGCATTTAAAATTTGCTTCCGAAGATTCAATCCTATAGTCATCATTAAGGCTCGAACTCGCAGCGGCTTAATCCTTTCCTTCTGGCTCAAGGCATCTGCCACTATGTTCGCCTTTCCTAGGTGGTAACGAATCTCATAATCGTAATCACTTAACAATTCCAACCATCGATGTTGTATCATGTTTAATTCTTTCTCATCTGGAATACGCTTCAAGCTCTTATGATCAGTGAACACAACACACTTCGTGCCATACAGATAGTGCCTCCACATCTTCAGGGCAAACACTACCGCTCCAAGCTCTAAGTCATGAGTTGTATAGTTTTTCTCACGAACCTTGAGTTGGCGAGATTCGTAGGCTATAATCTTCTCCCTTTGCATCAAAACTGCGCCCAACCCTTTATGTAAAGTATCATAGTAGACCACAAAGTTCTCACTTCCTTCGGGTAATGCCAAAATTGGCGCACTACATAATTTCTGTTTCAACAGCTGAAATGCGGCTTCATCCTTTTCTCCCCAATCAAACTTTATGCTTTTTTGAGTCAATTTCGTCATAGGCCAAGTGATCTTTGAGAAACCTTTGATGAATCATCGGTAGTATCCGGCAAGACCTAAAAATTGACGAATTTTAGTTGGAGTCTTGGGTGACGCCCAATCCTTGACTGACTCAATCTTAGTAGGATCAACGTGAATGCTTTCACTATCAATCATGTGACCGAGAAATTAAACTTTTGATAACCAAAATTCACACTTGGAGAACTTGGTGAACAATTCCTCCTTCTTAAGTAACCTCAATATCAACTTAAGGTATCCTTCTTGCTCCTTTTTATTCTTGAAGTAGATCAATATATCGTCGATGAAAACGATCACAAATTTATCCAAATACGGTTTGCACACCTGATTCATCAGATCCATGAATATCGCCGGTGCGTTGGTCAGTCCAAAAGGCATTACATGGAGCTTGTAGTGACCATAGCGAGTCTTAAATGCCGTCTTTAGGATATCCTCTTCACGAACTCTGAGTTGGTGATAACCAGACCTCAAATCGGTCTTAGAGTAGACTCTTGACCCTTGTAGCTGATTAAGCAAATAGTCAATTCTAGAAAGTGGGTATCAGTTCTTTATAGTAAGTTTGTATAGTTTACGGTAGTCGATACGCATCCGAAAAGATCCATCTTTCTTCTTGACAAACAAAACTGGTGCTCCCTAAGGTGAGGAACTGGGTCTTATAAATACCTTGTCAAAAAGTTCCTGCAATTGAGTGGATAACTCTTGCATCTCTGACGATGCTAAACAGTACGGGGATTGTGCTACTGGTGCAGCACCGAGGACTAAGTCAATTTGAAATTCAACTTGTCGACTAGGTGGTAATCTAGGTAAGTCTTCTAGAAAGACTTTCGGAATATCCCGTACAATTGGCACGTCCTCAAGTCGTTTCTCTTCCGACTTGTCGTCCGTATTCTTTTCTAGTTAAACTTAGAAACCCTTTTGGATGTACTTCTGGGTTTTGTGTACCAGATGATACTCAACTTTGACTTACTTCCACCGTTACATCCATCGCCTTCGATTATCAACACTTCATCTCCATAAGGAATACGAACGATCTTTTCGTCACAAACGATCATAGCGTGGTATTTCGCCAACCAATCTATACCGATAATGACGTCAAAACTACTGAGTTCTATAGGCTTTAGGTCAATATTAAACGGGTGACCTAGTAATCCTAACGTGCAACCTATAAGTATTACATTTGTTTCTGAAATTCTTCCATCAGCTAGTTCAATAGCATAACTAACGTCTAAAGTGGATGGGATGACTTCAAGCAAGGCACTAAAGGTAGTCGACATAAAGATTCTATTAGCACTCGAATCAAATAACATAGTAGCATAACGATTATTGAGAAGGAACATACCCATGACGACGTTAGAATCAGGGTTAGCTCCTCTTCCTCCAATTGCATAAGCTCTTGCCTTTGCTTTATTGTTCCTTGTCTTATTTCCTGTCTTATTTCTGCGGTTCTGGGTTCTTAACTTAGGATACTCGCTTCTATAATGTCCTTGTCTTCCACACTCATAGCAAGTAACACTCATCTCATTTCTAACCGGGGCCCTCTGAGCGGTAGCAGCAACTGCGGCTTTACAATCTCTAGTCATGTGACCAACCATCTTGCAGTTACCACACTTCACTGTACATGGCCCTTTGTGCTGCATTCTGCACTTGTTGCAGTATGGCAAAGCTCCAGCATACCCCTTCTTTTCAACATTGTTTCTAACCGTATAGGCTCTTGCTACATTCTGTCCATTAACATTCTGCCTCTTAAAATATTGTTGTTGTTGTCTATGATTGTCTCTTGAGTTATTGTCGAACCTTTTCTTGTTCTTAGCATTCTTAATGGTGTAACCCTTCAACTTCTGGTCCATCAAGTTGTTAGCAATACGAATTGCATCTTGGAGTCTAATAGGTTCAGCAGCAATCACATTCCCTTGAATGTTATTCGAAAGACCTCCAATGTATTTCTCAACCTGATCCTCCTCTTTCGAAACCATCTTAGTGCACAAAAGAGTCAACTCTTAGAACCTTTGGTTGTAAGCAGTCAGGTCATTACCATTCATAGTCAAATTCTACAATTCTGTCTCCATTTTCTGAATCTCATTCCTTAGGCAATACACCTCAGTCATTAGCTTCATGAGTGCCTTCCACGTCATGGCATAAGCAACATCAACTCCAACTATCCTTTTTATGAGAATTCCACCAAGTTAATGCACCGTCCAACAAAGTTAATGGCGGGCAATTACTGATATGCAATACCGTCTTCATTTTCTCAAACCAACGGGTTAAACCAACAATTCCTTTGGTTCCCTTGAAGTTCAGCGGCTGACACTTCACAAAATATTGGTAGGTACACTCTTGAGTTACGGGTACAACACCTTCGTTTTTCACATTGGGGTTTCCATTCCCATTACCGTTACCATTTCCATTATTACCATTGACCTCGACATTGTCGTCTTGTTTCTCATTCTCCATTTCCGTTTCGGTTCCAGGGTTCTTGGCAGCGTCATACGCTTGTAGAGCTTCTTCCACGCACTTGGCAATCAGCTCTTTGATCGCATCTTGGGTCATTCCAGAACGTGTAGCAGTCGGCATAGTTCTACATCACAAAATAATAATCACGGTGAGATCTCAGGTAAGATGAAATTACCTTAACGTTGGGTGAAACAATTTATTCTTCTAATATGAAAAAATCGAGATTAACATAATCGCACGGCAAGACAACGATTAAGTAAATAATAACATATTACATAAGAGATAGGAAAAATAGCATTAGATAATTAACATCATAACATAGATAATAGGAAAATAGATTTCGTAACATCGAATATAGCCGATTACATCACGATTTTCTAAGGTAGGATCTACAAATCTATAATGATACTACTACTACCAGTAAATACTATTGATCGGTACATAAACAATGATGAAAAAAATCTAGGAGCGATAACACAAATGTATCTTAGCATAAGCCTCAAGTCTCCCGAACCTCACACGATCATAAAATCAGAATCGGCGGATCTGCCTCAAATCCCTCTGAACATACGACATACTACGCCAAAGATGGTCATCTCTCCGTCTCTCAAAACCTAACATGCCTCCGAGTCTCATGTTATCCCGCTCCAACGTACCAATCCTCTTTGACATAGCAGCGCTTTGCTGGCTAGTCACCACAATCCTATGTCCTTGGTCTCTCTGGACACTCTCTATAACTTTAACTCTATGAAACGGTATGTCTACCATGTGATCATATAGCTCATGCATGACCACGTCCAAACCTCTATGTGTAACCTCTAAAGATCCATCGGCACTAACCAACTCAGGAGAATCCTCTTTAACAGGCCCAACAACATCATCCAAAACAACAGGATGAGTAACTTGATCAACTCTAATCTCAATCGTGCCTCTCGTACTAGACTCGGCCTCATCCTCGGCCGCAGTCCCAATCTCAACTATGACATCCGTCCCTCTAGCTGCAATATCATCAGCAAATGCAATACAAGCCTCGATGTCTGCCTGAACATCAGGATCAATATCGAGCTCAGTGTAAGGCTCATAGCTATCCTAAACATCAAATCCTAAACCAATCTCTCTAGGTACATACGATACAAAACCCTCCACTGAACTAACCTTAAAATCAATCACGGAATCGGAATCCCTAATCCTTTTGTGAGGCGGCAATAGATCAGTACGTACGTGAGATAAAGCTCCAAGTATGGGAGAAGCTGCAGGTACTAATGTAGTAGGGGACCTACGTCTCTTGTGAGATGGCCCCGTAGAATTAGCAGTTAGTGAATCACAAGGAGAATCTGATATAGGATGATCTGAAGAAGAGTGTCTTGAAGAAAAGTCAGATGAAGTGTCTGAATGAGAATCTGATGAAGTCATTGATGAAGAGTTTGACGGAGAATCTCGTGACGAGTCATCTAAGCTTAAATGATCTGATGAAGAGTAATCCGCTGAATATCTCAATGCAATTCGGTGAGTAGGTAATGGTCCAACTCTCTTCCTGGCTGTCAACATCTTAAGTACCCTATTTGGTTGGGTACGATAAGGTCGACCAACAAGAATCGGCTGCCCTGGTAAGACAAGAACAACTAGTCGACGGGGTAATCCGGGCGATGCAGGTAAAATCTGATGAATAGATGGTGAAATCTCAGCAGGTGGTGTGTCAAGAATGGGTAATGGTGGTGTATCAGGAGTGTCATTGTTGGATGAATCAGTGCAAACGAATGGAGAAGTGTATTGTATAGTGGGAGCAATAGATGGTATAGTGGGTACAATAGGTGAAATAGTGGGTGTATCAGTGGGTATCAGTAGAGTGTCATCATGAATGATGGGTAAATCGACAGTAGGTGTAGTGGCTGGAACAGAACTAGGGATCATGCCGAACAAGATAACTCGAGCAGTGGACGTCCCTGCACCCTCCTCTGATGAGTCCAAAGAAATCAAGATGACAGAAAAAGCCATGACCTGCACAAGCAACAGATCATATAAATCCCTTTATATCAACCATGCATTATGAAGGGAAAACTAAGTAAATATAATACAAGGTAAAATACATTATTCAAATTATATAGAGTGATATGAAATTATCGGTTATGTAAAATAATAACATTATAATTATCATATACGTAAGGCAAGATAGGATCACCTAAAGGCACAATTAATTCCTGTAGGGATCACATACTGGTTATAGACCCGACCTAGATATTCTACCTGGTTCTCTATAACCTTAGCTCTCGATACCAATCTGTCATCCAAATAGGGTCCCGTCGGAATAAGCGTCCAGGGGCGTGACGTCATACATATCTCAAGTACAAAGCATAAAGAACGACCTCTAAAAGGGGTACGTTTTAGAAAATTATAACTCGTTGCATGAATTTAAAAGTAAATAAGTCTTACAAACCATGTCAAAGTAATTAAAACATAGCGGAAGCAAAAATGAAAACGTAGCGGAAGCAATAATAAGTTTTGACAAAGACAACGAGTATGAATAATGATAGTCTTGAAATCAGACGAAGTCACATTGCACATAGACTTCTAATAGCACACCTTTAAAATCCAAGCTAGGCACCTAAGAAAAACATGCTTAAAACGTCAACATAAAGTTGGTGAATTCATAGGTTTAATTCAAACGTAGTTATAGTAGACCACAAGATTTTAAAATGTATGCGACAGTTATAACAGATACAACTTCACATAAAAGGTATTTACGTTGCACTAAACTCATGACCCACCCTGAAGCTAATAGTGGAAAGTAGCATGTACATTGCCATATAAAGATGCCCTGGTAGGTGTCCGACCAAAGACCACCCAAACTAGTTTCGATATGAAATACATCCGTTGGCCTATACAGTTCGATCGTACCTGGCCAGTAAGAATTACCAACCCGGATGAGGATTATTAGTCCTAATAGATCTATTTACTCACTCGCGCTTACTTAACCAGCCAGTCAGTTAAAGGTAATTAACGGTTCATGATAATACGGGCAAATAGTGGTCTAATGCTACTTAGGCAACACGTAAACAAGGGAAAATATCACATAAAGTACTTGTGTTTGGTTTAAGAAAAACAAGCAATGTTTCTCACCCCAAAGTTATAAAACATTTATTTAAAATGAGTAAAAGTGGAGCTATGAACTCACCTTGATTTGGTGAAGTGAAATAGTAAAAAGGCTAGAAGAAAGATCACACAAAATCGAACAACGGTACTCGAACACGACCTAAGTATTATCGGTTTCTATTTAGAATTGGAATAATAGAAAAATAATGTTAATGCATAAAGGTTTATCAAAATGATTTTCGTTAATGTTTTCTAAAAATGGAACATTAGTGATTGTATTGTGGTCATAACGTTTGACTCGGTAAAGTACGTCGTAATATTATGTATATATTACTACATAATAATAATCAAGTAAGTATATATATATATTTCGGAATCTTACCCATTCCCTTATAAGTAGTTAAGATGTTTTAATAATAACGTCTTCTAAATATTTTCTAAGTGTATAGATTTTATAGAAATTTCGGCATGACCCGTTCGTGTTTACACGTTTTCCAAAGTCATAGACTTTATTTAAATCACTTTCAAATCACCGTCAAAGATATACTTCGCAAATTGCAATCTACTATACTATCAAATCCTTTACTAGTTAAGTCGAAAACCCTTTTGGATCCTTATTGGGCTTTTAGGCCAATAAGCCTAAATAGATGATCCGAAATACGAAGAGTCAAAAATAAAAAACAATTAGTATCCAAGTTCGGATATTATCAAATAAGCTATACACGAGCTTATCCGATAAGCTACATTGTGGGCTTAAAGCCATGGTGTGTTGTTTTGTATTGGGTCATGGCCCGTTAACCAAGTATGTAGGTTTAAGTTTATCCATTAAGTCTGATAAGCAAACCGTTAAACAAATAAGCACTCGACTCACTAATAAGCTATTAATAAGTTTAAATAAGTCAAGACAACAACCCAATATGCTAAACCATGAGCTTAAAGCCACGGTTTAGGCTCACTTGTTGGGCTAAATCCATTTGACTCACACGGGCCCATTAGTTAAGCCCGATAAGCCAAATATATATCAAATAAGCTCTTGGTTCACAAATAAGCTATCAATAAGCCATTTATAAGCTAAGAAGATTAAGTCAAAACATGTGGCTTATAGATTAAGCTCACGTTTTAGGCTTTGGTTTTGGGACGAGGCTTGTTAAGTCTATTAAGCATATTTGGGCTTATTTGTTAAGCCAAATAAGCTCAACATCTTTTCCCTTATCAAAATAAGCTCGAACATAAGTTAGAACATATAAGCCGAATTAAAATAAGCTAGAACAATTTCCCTTTTGTTTCTTCTAGTGGGTCGAATACAACAAATAAGCACAATAAGCTTTCCAAAAGCTTATTTATAAGCCGAACACACCAAATAAGCAATAATTCATAATTTTTATTATATGAAAACAACCATAATCACAAAACTATGATTTCCTTGTTTTTCTTCTTATTATTTTCGAACTTAAGTATAACCCTTTTGGGGTTTATGTAGTTTTTCAAATCTTGATTTTTATAAAACGTTTGTACAACTCATGTTTATGCATTTTAAGAATCATAAAAGTACAAGTTTTATGGTTATTATGAGGTGATTAAA
Source organism: Tanacetum coccineum (assembly GCA_026074375.1). NCBI lineage: Eukaryota > Viridiplantae > Streptophyta > Magnoliopsida > Asterales > Asteraceae > Tanacetum > Tanacetum coccineum. Next base: position 15,681 of record BQNB010062323.1, on the reverse strand, counting down.
GACTAGATACAACCCAAACGTTGTTTAAGAATACCCAAATACCACTAACGATCAACCCAAAACACTAAATCTTCAAATGATCGTGATCAAAAACCAAAAATATATGATAGAGTAAATTGCAAAAAACGTCCCTAAGGTTTAGCCAAATTGCATGTTTCATCCCAAATAGTTTGAAAGTGCAAAAATCGTCCCTAAGGTTTAGCCAAAGTGCAAAAATCGTCCCACATAGTTGAGCCAAATTGCATGTTTTGTCCCTAAGGTTTAGCCAAATTGCATGTTTCATCGTTAACCATGGATGATTTTTTGCAAAATATTTTGATTTTTGGGACTATCTATGCACTTTTAAACTATTTGGGACGAAACATGCAATTTGGCTAAACCTTAGGGACGATTTTTGCAATTTACTCTATATGATTTAAAAGGGTGTTTATTTTCGGACTAGTATAAGAGAGAAGAGAAGGAAAATGTGTGTGTGATTCTTGAGAGAGAATGATTGTGTGTGAAATGAATCTAGACAAATGAATACATAAGTTCAAAATTTGGCATCATATGCTTGTTATGGTGGTGTGGTCCGGTCGAGCAAAAGAGGGGGAAAAGGGGGACCAATTTGGTCTTACAAAAATTAAGAACATGCAAGGTGGCAAGAATTTTGAACATCTAGATATTTCCCATGCACAAATAGTTACAAGATATAATTTACAGAACATGTAAATACTGAAAACACGTAAAGACTTCACGAAAATTTTTGAAATTTTAAATACCAACTTAAAATGTAAAAACGCGACTATTGCCGAAAGACTACGATAAATAGCAACCCGGAATGATTCCGGTAACGATTCTCGGATATACGCGGGACAACTTCACGGTTAAACATAAAAATTACACGGAACTTATAAAATTTAAAATACTTAACGGAAACAGTTAAAATATTGGCCTGAAATTTATAGGGTATCACAAAAACAAGCTATACAATCATGGTATGACAAGTTGTCATATTATCTGATTGCAAATTAATTTATAAAAGATATTGTTGACCTGACTTTGTTTACAAGAAGACGAGGGGATGACATTTTACTTGTTCAAGTATATGTCAATGACATCATTTTTGGCTCTACTAATCCAAATTTTTCTAAACTTTTTGAGAATCCGATGAAAAATAATTTTGAGATGTCTATGATTGGTGAAATGAAGTTCTTTTTTGGACTTCAGATTCATCAATCACCGTGAGGAATCTTCATTAGTCAGCCAAAATACACTTTAGAAGTATTGAAAAAACATGGGATGGATGGATGTGATACCATTGGTACACCAATGGCTACTACTAAATTAGATGCTGATTTTCAAGGAGTTCTCACTGATCAAACAAAATATCGAAGTATAATCGAGGCTCTTATGTATCTCGCATCTAGTCGACCAAATATTGCTTTTTCCACCTTTGTATGTGCAAGAAATCAAGCATGACCTACAGTTAATCACCTCAAAGAGGTCAAGTGGATCTTTCGATACCTCAAAAAGACTTATAACATGGATCTTTGGTATCCGAAGGATTTTGGATTTAAACTAACCACGTATTCAGACGCAGACCACGTAGGTTGTCATGATAATTGCAAAAGCACTTCAGGATGAGTTCAATTTCTGGGAGATAAGTTAGTGAGTTGGTCATCAAAAAAGCAAAGTTGTACTACGATGTCAACTGCTGAGGCGGTGTATGTGTCACAATTGGCTTGCTGTGCTCAAGTGATATGGATGCGAACACAACTCACATTTTATGGATTTAGATTCAACAAGATTCTAATATACTTTGACTCTAAGAGCATAATTTCTATATCCTGCAATCCAGTACAACACTCTCGTACTAAGCATATAAGCATCCAATATCATTTTATAAAAGAACATGTTGAAAAGGGTACTGTTGAATTATATTATGTCAAGACAAATATCAATTGGCAGACTTGTTTACTAAAGCCCTTCCAAAGGAAAGGTTTAAGTATCTTGTCCACCGAATTGGTATGTGATTTATGACTCCAACTAAGTTGGATCGTCTGGCAAAATTATCTTCTTGATCTCAAAGATCATACATCAAAACATGTAAATAAATCTTCAAAAACAAAATAAAAATTGAAAAATTAAAAAGTCAAAAAGATTATCTTTTCATGTTTCAAAATATAAAAATAAATAAAAATTAGAAGAAGAAAAATTACAAATATATTAGGTATTTAAAACAAATCACATGTCTTCTCTAATTATCTTAGATTCATGCTTTGTATTTTCTCAAAATATTCTTTGAATGCATAAACGGGATCATGATCTGAGGGGAGTTATTCATATGACAAATTTATTCATCACCAATAAAAATGTGTTTGTAAAAACTTTCGTTCTCAAAAGAAAAAGAATTTTTCATATTATCATCTTCGAAAACTCATAAGACTTGATAAAGAAAAGCAAAAATAATGATCTCTTGAATAAATTTTGTTTCAAAAAGATGAATTTCTTAAATGAGTATTTATTCAAGGGGGGGTTATAAATTTTTTTGTGATAAATCGGGCTTTGAAAAGGCAAGATTTCATTTTTGGTCTATTCTAGAAAAGAGATCTAACTCTAGGGGGAGTTTGTGACAAGTTTGGACTTTAATCGAATGAATTAACAAGTTAAGGGCCTAAATGTGTCATTTCTTGATACCTTTAACCGGGTCAATGAAAGTCAACCAAATTTTAAGTGAGTATAAATAGTTTCAAAAAGAGGATTGGGATTCATTTCTCACAAGATAAATTCGGTTGTGCTCTTATCATTGTCAAATTCGGTTAAACTCGGTTGGGATTAAAACAATTGAAAACAAGTTCATAAACGCTTTCACATGTTTTAATCTTTCATAAGTAATCTCTAAACCTTGTATAATCAAGTTTAATTGTTGGTATTCATGTTTTTTAACTAATTGTTGAGATTCGGTTAGATCTAGGGCTTCAAAAGAATTAGGGCTTTCTTAAATTGTGTTAATTAGAGTAAGATTAGGATTGTTTTGATCTTGTTTGTGTATGTCTAGTTGGTTAAAACTTGTTAATCGTGATTCTATTGAGAATGAAATAATGATTGGATAAGTTCGGTTATATAAAAATAAAATGACTAATCTTATAAGATAGATTATGACAACTATAAATTGTCATCTTTACCCTTCCATCTTCTTGAACTAATTGACTTGAATTCCGCGTTGACCGAAGAACCAACGGCTAAGCCAGAGGAGTTGGAGCTTAAACATGCCCTGCATCATTCTCCTCCTCTTGGAAAATACTCTTCCTCGAGTCTTGTCTTTCCAAGTCTCGAACTCTGAAACTTTCTAACCCCCTCTATTTTCTTAACACGGATTCTCTATAGAGAATTGCATTCCATCATGCCAACCATTCGATAAGATCATCCGGGTGAAGTGACATCATCCTCACTCACGTGATCATTTCCTCGTTCGGCGACTCTACGATTAGCTTGGTTTTGAAATCTGTCTGAAGTTCCTTCACTTATTTAAGGAGGTCTTTATTCTCTACAATGCGTGGTCCTCGTTGGTTAGTTATGTTGTTACCTCGTCCGAAGAATCTACGAGCTATATAACCAAATGATTTACCACATCCACGCATTTGTGGGGCAAGTATAGCCACTTATATTAGAAAATTCTGAAAAAAATAGCAACTTGTAACAGGTATATCTTCCTGTAGAGAACTCCAATAGCAAATCCGAACGGTGAGATCGTAGACTAATGTGTCATGAACATCGTGCCCAATAGTCATAGAAATCCAACGGTGAACGAATGCGTCCCGCCAATTCTCCCACGACTACGTAAAATATGACGAATAGAAACAATTTTTTTGTTTCTCGCGATTTGGCTTCACTAAGTTGTGTGATTTCTTCTCTGAACCTAGGCTTTGATACCAAATGATGGCGAACTACCGTTGTGAATTCAAGAAACCACACAAATAACAAAGAACAAGGATTTCAAGTAAAACCCTTAAAGGGTGCCCAAACGGGACTTAAAAACAAATCTTCATATAAAAATAAAATGACTAATATTAAAAGAAAGATTATGACAACTATAAATTTTCATCTTTAACCTTCCATCTTCTCGAACTAATTGACTTGACTTCCGCGTTGACCTAAGAACCAGCAGCTAAACCAGAGGAGTTGGAGCTTAAACATGCCCTGCATCAGAAAGTATTCATATGTCTGTGATCGTTTCAAAATCTCATGTTTCATAAATAAAATCACAAAGTTTTCACAAGTTCAAAAACAAAGAGAAATGATTTTTAGAAAATAATGATGTATATAGTTTAAGACATATATTTCTATATCTAAAAGAATTTTGTTAGCGATATAAGTTGCATCCGGTCTAGGGTACTTAAAAATGTTTTTTTAGCATCATTCGAGTTGCATCCGTTTGAAAGTATTCAAAAACCATCATTAGCGGCTTGGTGACCATCCGTTTTAGATATAAAAATATTTTGATCTATAACTATACTCTTTATTAAAATAGTAAAGTTTTAGGATGTTCTATTGGGTGACCTCTAGCTTCTTTGACACTTTCAGGATAGCCTTCATACAAAACATTAACTTGTAATGTATCGGTGAAACTGTAGTATTAGAAGTGTCTCATGGATAAGAGTTCACAAAAACCCTACCACTCAAAAAACTCCACCCCCAAAAGGTAAGGTTCGCCCCTAGATCTTTAGGATATTTTTAATGCTTATGAGAGTATACCGGTAGTATTATAGATTCTAAAACTTGTTTTAGCGATTCATCCCGAGACTGCTAGTGAGATCGCATTTGTGTGATTAGGATTTGCTAAGTGATAAAAGGCATTAGGATAACCCTGGTTTTCAGCCTTTGTTTGTTATAGTTATGATGATCTCCTCAGTCATATAACAGCCCCCACACCCTTGCTATGCACTCATTTTTAGTGCAAGAGACCCCTAGTACACCCCTCTGTGCCTATCCTTTTCGTGGTTCTCGTAATTTTCTGGTGGATTTCGGATTATTAATGAAGAGCATTGTTTACACCCCATCAAAATGTTACACCCAAATTTCCTTAGCCTTCCTTGTATGTACTCATCTTTAGTACGTTATTGTTATCAAAATTGCTTAACCCTAGTTAATTGTTTACGTGATTACATGGTTGCTAAGTCGAGTCTATTCTTAGTGTATATAGTTTTGGGACGATAGGGATTCATGGTAGTTTTTATTATATGGAGAAATATGGAAGAAAGTCAAACTATTACCCCTATATTTGTCTAATATACTCCATGTTTATTGATCCTTATAATTCGAGTCATTAGTTAGTTTAGTTTTGAGTATTAAAAACTCAAGTGTAGGGGTGCTGTTATAAACCCCAAGTCATGTATATTATTTTATTTTCAGCAGATGGCTGGGCAAAAGTGTATATTAAAAAATAGAAAAAATGAAGAAAGCTAAAAATATATGTTAGAACATATGGGCTGCCATCCTGCTTATGTTTATGTCAAGAAAGAGTCAAGAGAAGAAAAAGAAAAAGAAAAATTTTGATGTATAGTTGTGTATATTTGTCCTAGTTTTTACCGAGTCTTGGCTTAGCAACGCCTTTTACATGTTATCTTGTAAATAATTAGCTTGCCACCAGTAAAATTCCCCTATTATCCCTAATCGTGTTTCCTTTACCCTACACCTTATGTTACAACCCTTTAAAAGACCTATTTAATAGTAATTCTTAGGTGCTTACGCTAAAATGGTGGAGGTTTTGATCCTTTATTAAGCTTATGGTAATCTATATACTATGACATGTAGTGAGTGTTTATTTTCCCGTTTCCTATATTGTTATAATTCATTATTAAACCTAGTGAAAGAGAAAATCCAAACACTTACGTGAGGTGCTAGTATATAATTTCTATGCTTTTAATTACAAGGTTAAACCGGTTGGGCCATAAATTATCTTTATTGAGTAGGTTAAATGCCCCCAACTTTGCTATTTACTAGGTAGAAAAGCCCATTTGCTTAAGGACAAGCAAATCCCAAGTGTATAGGTATTTGATGAGGTGTCATTTTATACACTTTTTCGGGGTCATTTAACCCCCAAAATCATGCAAATATGCCCAAATATTGTAGTTAATCATTTCTTTTTGATGTTTTAGCATTTGGAAAGCATTTGGAGGAAAAGCACATGACTTGGGCTCGATTCGGGAAGAAACTACACAAAAACACAACACTTCAAGCTTGCAACTTCCATTTTGACGTCTTCACTAAAAGTGCCCAAAAAGTAGGATTTTTAATCAAAGTTTTGACTTCTCAGGTCGTAAAGACGGCGTCAGAATTTACTACTGACGTCGTAAAGATTGCATGGCGACGACGTCAACCTAAAGATTGACGGCTTCACACTAGCTGACAAAGAAAAGCCCATAGAAGATTCGGCGGGCTGATGGCGTCAGGAAACCCTGGTGACGCCGTCAGGACCTGTTATATGTCATGTTTTCACTATAGTATCATACGAAAGTTATAGAATTAGAGGAGAGGAGCTAGATAGTATTTTTCATCATTTTCAAAGTTTTCATTAAAAGGGGAAATAGAAATGGAAGGGAGAAGTGAATTTACAAAATGTAAAGACTTGTATAAATACCCCTCCTAGATGGGTATTTATACTTATTTCTTATCCTATTCTATTTTCCTAACTTTAGTCAAACATTTTTCAACTCTACTTAACTTTGACCAAGATAGACTTTATTACATTATAATTACTAACAAAACTATAAACTAAATAAAACTATACAAAGACCAATTCATTTAAAAATAAACACTTTTCTTGAACCTAACAATCTCCCTCTAAGGGTTGATTATTATAGACGCTTTATCATCGGTAGAATTGGTCTTCCATTCACAAATGATTCCCACCTTCTTTTCTGCTCATACCTTTTTCACCCGTTTCTCCTCCTTCAGGAGGATCAACCTCCTAATGATGTTCATCATGATAAGTGAAAAGTCTGTACGAATAGAAACTGGTAGAAACTTATAGCTTTTCAAACTTTGTTCTCAAAATTTCCCTTAATTCTGGATCAGCTGCTTGATCTTGAGGCTGTGACTTCATGTTCAGATATAACTGATATTGAAGATCAGCAATTGATATTTCAGTAGTTGACGAACTTGTTGTAGGGTATAGATTGAGAGCGGTATTGTGAATGTGCTTTCGAAACAATTCTTCAATCATTTTGGGTCCATGAGTGGCAAATTCTTTCAAGATCAATTTTGGTACATTGATAGGAGAAATTTCTCGATCCTTTTGAACTGCAAGATCTACCAGTCTTGGCATTTCTTCTTTGATTATCTCATTTGTTTTTGCAAATGTAAGCTCAGGTACAACGTTGTTGCAATGATCAAGAACTTCTCTAATCTTTCCCATAAAGAACTCATGAGTCACAAATTTAGTTTTAATATGGGTGCGAATTTGACCACGTTGCCTGCACATTCTAGCAATACTTCCTGGAAGAATATTTGTCTTGTTGGAAATAAATCCTCTCTTACTTTTGGACTTGGATGTGGTAGCAGTTGTTGGTGATACAGGTGCAGTCAATTCCTCTGAAATTGTCTTATTTAAAGATAAGTCTTTCCTAAAGGATCTATTTGGTGTGGGAATTAGTGTCTGTATCTTCTCAGTCCTATTCTCCAAACTACCCATCTCTTGAGTTCTGACTAATGCATGATCAGTGTGATCATCATTGTCTTTCTCCTTAACAGCATCATCCGTTTTCTTAACATTATCATCTTTTGATTCATCTTGTTTCTCTTTGTCATTCACATCATCATCATCAACAACCTCCGGATTTTCCTTATGACTCCCAGGCTCTATCCTAGTATCAAAATCATCAACATCATCATTAAGCATAGAATCAACAAACTCACTTGCATATGATTCTTCATCTTCGTCACCTTCAACCATCTTGTCAATCTCATCCTCTGCCAACTTCTCTTGTAGTTAAGCAACATTTTCTTGTGCTTCAACAGCTATAGCAGTTCTATGTAGAGCGAGACTTAAAAGGGTTGCTTTAGCAATTTCATCCCTCTCTGTGTCATCACTAGGAGGTGGAATTGGAGTTGTGCTTTGCTTCTTTTGTCTGATGCTAACTTTAAGCGATTTTTATGGTAAACTTGTTTCCTCAGCACTTTGCTTCCTCTTCTTCCCCTGAGGACTAGCTGCAGTAAGGGTAGGTGTCCTATGGGCTCTAGGTGTAGTCCTATGCGTTCCTTGGGTAGAAACAACTAGTTATGGTTGATTCATTGAAACTTCTACCTCGACAAACACCATCTCATACTCCTTATAGTCATCAGTGGCACGGATCTTATCAGTTAAGAATGAATCCGGAATTAACATCCCTCAAAACAACACATTCCCTATAAAGTAAACACTCACTAACAGAATATCATCCTTGATGGAATGATAATCCTCATCAAGTCTTTGAGGAATGGATGGAACTTCTTCATCAAATCGGAAATTAAAAGTTTGGTGAAGAGAGGGTCCTTCTTTTGAAACACACAATTAATGAAATCCCACCAGAGAAGAGCAGCATAATCAACATTTATGCGATTGACAACAACATGAAATAGTTGAAGTATGCTGATTTTTGTTTGATCATGCACAGATATACTTGTAGTCAAGCAACGATTGAACACCTTGAATATGGTCTGCCACGGTTGAGCAAGAAACTTTAAATAAAAGGCACTCACTTTATCAACAACGCCTTGATAACCAACCGTCTGCATGAAAGACTCAATCACTTTGATGTTGACTGGTACGATGAATGGATTATCTGGAGTTTTCACTGGAAAATTAAGAGTATCACGAAACATATTAAGAGTGTAAAGTATCTCTTGTGTGTCCAACTTGAACTTGATAGTGTCTTTGGTGTCAGGCACCTTGCTAACTATCTTCTAGAATTGTTGTAAGTACACAGTTGGAACATCAGCAGTAGCAGTGAGAGCATAACTCAATGGATGATCAAGTAAAATCTATCCCACGATCTTGCATTCTGGTGAGCATGAGATACTTTGAAGCACATCATAGTTGTTACATATCCTAATGTCTTGAAATTTAGGGACGAGTTGAGTAGCTGGGATGTTTTGTTGAGCCATGTGGAATACTGTATGATGACATGAAGGGATTAGTGAAATGAGATAAATTTATGGAATATAAATTTATATAACATTTTTGTCTCTTTCCACTCTGTCTGTTTTTATATGCTCTAGCAATTCTTTTTTTGATCATTTTCTTTCTCATGTGCCAATTCTTGCTTTTTCGGGAACATGCTATTTATTCGTCCTTTTCTTTTGATCTCATTTTGTATGCTCTGGCATTTCTTTTTCGAGCATACTCAGATTTACTTTTTCGCTTATGGATTTTATCTTTCTTTCTATTTGAGTTTTCTCACAAAAAAAACATTTGTGAAATGATACTCTTTTTCAAAAATAATAAAGATATACTCTGATTTGAAAAATACCAACTGATGTTTTGAAAAATTCAAGAGTATAACTTTATGGTTTTCAACAAGATTTATTTAAAGAGTACCACCTTTTGACACAAAAATTCATTTTTGGATAGAAAATTAAGATAACTTTTCTAAAATCACGACTTTTCCAAAGATGTTTGAAAAATTATGATTAAATAACCAAACTAATGTAACAACAATTGGATGGTCACTAAGTCACTCACTCCTTATTTTGTTCAGTGCAGAAAATGGCCAAAACCGGACATGACTTAGACCATTTACCCAATTGAGTACAACAGTTAGTCATAAACCATTTTGAACGGTTTTTGAAACATTCTTTGTCAAAACTTTGAAATTTGCCTTTGTTAAAACATGAGAATCCATGATCACAAACAGTTGAATCACCATGTGCATTTATTTATTTTCTCAAATCATTTGAATCATTGATCACTGAACAATAATTTAGCTATAAAAAACATATTCTTATATATGATATTTGGATGGTCAGTAGATTGCTCAATCCTTATCCTGTTAAATTCAGGAAATGGTCATAACTAGACACAATCTTCACCATTTGGCCCATTTATCAATATAAAAATATGAATTTATAATTGAATTTCTCATTTGTTTTTGTAAAATGCCATTTTGTTTAGTAATTAAGCTCACTTGAGTGTCCGTAAAATATTTAAGTCCATTAAAGTTGTTTTTTGAAGCCCAAAATAGATATCCTAAACCCAAACTATAAGACCCAGTTTTGTTTTACGAAATCCATTTAACCATCTGGTCCATTTACATTTACAAAACCAGTTATAAGCCTAATAAGATTTACGAAACCATTTAGAAAACTCTTACGAAATCGAAACCTGAAACCATTTCTTTCGTAAAACATAATTATTAATGCAAATGACAATTGAAAAGATTTTTCCCGATCTTAAGCTTATTATTATCATCTCATTAACAATTCAAGTCCATTCATATGTCTGAAAGCATAATTTCAAGTTTACGAAACCGTCATGGTTATGAAACCTCATGATTTTTGTCCACAAATGATGTTATCAATGATCTATTCATCCCAATCATATTCTAAAACACTTCATTACGTTTTGCCTCAATCAATTTCTCATAACAAACACTTTTAATTTTTACGAAACTCTAGATATATACGAAACTGATGCAACAATCAATTAAAGCAATTAATCACAAAAGAAATCGAATAGAATATTGTTCCTTACGTTTGTTAATCACTGAGAATTGAAAGAACGATTTGGATCGTTGGTTTTCAAAGTTACAAAAGCTCAAATTTGCAAAGGATTTACGAGACCTGATACTGTATGCATACGAAAGTAAAAGGTTGCGTATGAAACCTATTCCTTTTATACTTACGAAAATAATTTTTTGGTTTTTGACATTTTCAGTCCCTCTACTTACTTTCGTAAACATTAATAGCCCATACAAACCTATCTTTTGCATTTTGATAATTTCAGTCCTTCTATTTACTTTCGTAAACATTAATAGCCCATACAAAACTTTCTTTTGCATTTTTGATATTTTCAGCCCTTCTACTTACTTTCGTAAGCTTTTATTTCCAATTTTTTTTATAAACTCCCCCTTGGAGTTAGACCTATTTTCACAATAAATCTTTTTGACATATTCTATAGTTAAGTTCCCGTTATTTACCACAAAAATTTCATAACACCCCCTTGAACAAATATTCCTTTGAAATTTCTTTCCTTTTGATAAAAGGTTTTGTTAAAAAAGAAGTCATTTTTTTGCTTTTGAGAGCACATTTTTTATTTTCTGATGATGACATGACTGAAAAATTTATAACCCCCCCCCCTCAATAAAATATCTAATTAAAGAACTTATTAAGAGATAGTTAATTTTGCAGTTTAGAATATTCTTTTGAGAAGATTTTGAAAATCAAGAATTTCATAACTCCCCCTTGAATAAATGTCTAATTAAAGAACTTATTCAAGAGTTTGTTAATGATGCTGTTTTAGCACGCTTGATTTTTTAATGATGATGATTTTTGAAAAATGTTGTTGAAGAAATGTTGTTCTCAAAAGATGTAATTACGAAAATCATTTCTTTTTGTGAATGGATTATGATTACAAAACACATATTTTAGCAGTTAAAGAACATTTTATGAATGATTTACTCCTCCTCAGTTCATGATACATTGTTGCATTTAAAGAACCACTTTTTATGAAAACAATATCATGAAACAGATAAAAAACGGAGAAGATATGTGTTTGCATCATTTTTATATTTTTGAGTTTTTGTATTTTTTAAAATTTTTATTTGTTTTTCAATTTTGAATTTTGTTTTTGAAATGTATTTACAAAAGTTTTTGATGTATGATCTTTAATTCAAGAAGATAACTTTGCGAGACGTTCCAACTCAGTTGGAGTCATACATCTCATACCAATCATGTGAACTAAATACTCAAACCTTTCTCTTGGAAGGGCTTTAGTAAATAGATCAGCAAGTTGATATTCCGTCCCGACAAAGTTAAGTTCAATGGTACCTTTTCAACATGCTCCTTGATAAAATGATAACAGATGTTAATGTGCTTTGTACGTGAATCTTGTATCAGATTCCATGAAATGGCAATTGCACTTTTTGAGTCACAGTACAATGGAATCTTGTTGTATCGATATCCATAAGCAAGCAGTTGTATTCTCATCCAAATGACTTATGCGCAGCATGCTGAAAAAGATACGTACTCAGCTTCCGCACTTGACATAGTTGTACAATCCTGCTTTTTCGACGACCAGCTGACTAGCTTGTCTCCTAAAAACTGAAGTCCTCCAAGTGTGCTTTTATAATCATCAAGGCACCTTACTAGATCTGCATCTGAATATGCAATTAGCTCAAATACAGAATCCTTTGAGTACCACAAGCCCTTGTTAATGGATTGTCTAAGGTACCGAAAGATCCTTTTGACCTCTTTGAGGTGTTTCTCAGTTGGGCGTGTCTGATAACGTGCACATACAAATGTTGTAAATGCAATATATGGTCGACCTGTAGTGAGATACATGAGTCTTCCAATCATACTACGGTATTTAGTTTGATCTGTTGGAGTACCTTGTAAATCTGCATCGATTTTGGCAGTAGCCATTGGTGTCGTAACAGTATCACATTTTTCCATTCCGTGTTTTCTAAGAAGCTCCATAGTGTATTATGATTGGTTTATGAAGATTCCATGAGGGGATTAATGAATCTAAAGTCATAGAAAGAACTTCATCTCACCCATCATTGACATTTCAAAGTTATCTTTAATTAGTTTTGCAAATCTATTTAAGAAAACTGGATTTGTGGAACCAAAAATAATGTCATCGACATATATTTGAACTAACAAAATGTCATCCCCGTGTCTTCGTGTAAACAGTGTTGGATCAACAATACCTTTTTGGAAATGGTGTTCAATAAAGAAGGAAGAAAGCTTGTCATACCATGCTCGAGGGGCTTGTTTGAGATCGTACAAAGCTTTCTTGAGACGATAAACGTGATTAGGAAAGTCTGGATCTACAAATCCACCGAGATGACTTACAATAACTTCTTCTTTCAATGGACCATTCCGGAATGCAGTCTTCACATCCATCTAATATATTGTAAAGTTCTTGTGAGCCGCGTAAGCCACGAACATGCGAACAGCTTCTAGGCGCGCCATTGGAGCAAACAACTCCTCAAAATCTATTCCTTCTTGTTTTTTTTGGGTAAAGGGTTTCCCCAGTAAATGTATTACACCAAAAAAGTGGTTCAGTAGAAAGGATGTGGGTGAGTCTCAGCCCGTTACATAGGCAAAAAAGCAAACATAACAAGCACAACTACTCCATAGGAGGATACTACTAAGACTAGATTACAATTGACTCAACAAACATCAAAAAATCTATTTCCTCTTCCTGCCACAGACCGTGATATCAAGATCATAACAAATAGACTGCATGTGCTCGGACAAATCATGATTCTCGTACATATCGTCATCATACGGGTTATAATCATCATTATCCGCATAAGAATCCCTCCATTGTTCCAACAAGTTATTATTACCATAACCTTTATCACTTCCATCTTTACCACTTGTTGGAATCCTTAGGTTAGCAGTTTCATCAAATACCACTTCTACTTCACTATCACTTTCCACAATACCGGTACAAACTAACGGGTTCCCGTCATTAACCAACAACCTAATTTTACCTTCACAAATGTTTCGTTCTATTTTATCGATTTTCTCACCAATGGGAGTATTACTAGCAAACTTCCCATCATTATCGATATGCATAAAGGAAGATCCACTTGAAGTAGCCTCATTATTTACCAAATTAGTAGTCCCCCTATTGGTACCAAACTCCACATCATTATCGACCGAATTATGAACATCAAATGGATTTGAATTACTAACCTCAATAGTAGGTTCCATACCTTTCTTCTTATTACCACTAGAACTAGCATTAAGCTTTTTGGTAACATGTCGATATTCTTGTTGAGGTTTAAAAGCCATTTTTGGACCAACCATCTATTCCTTCTTGTTGAATATAATCCTTTGCAACGAGACGTGATCTGTTCTGAATAACCGTGTTTTCAGCATCCATATTTTTTTTCCAAAGCCATTTTACCTTGATTGCATGTCTGCCTTCAGGTAATGGAACAAGTTCCCACGCATCTAATCGTTTAAACTGATTAAGTTCATCTTGCATGGATTCGATCCAGCTATGATCAAGCATAGCTTCCTTGATGTTTTTGGGTTCAGTAAGACTCACTGTGAGTGCGTACATACACAACTCTGCATCAGTTCAAAGTCTATTTCTTGTTTAAACTGGCTTGGAAGAGCCGTCAATCACTTGTTCAATTGGGTGATTCTTAGTCTATTTCTTAGTGTATTGATGTTGTTGATGGAACTCGTGCATGTTTGACGGGTCCTGATGGTTTGAAGATGACTCAGCTTCTTTAAACTCAGGAATTTTAAAAGAATGCATGATAGTATTCCCATCAACTTCTGCAATGTTTTCTTGAATTTGTTCATCAGAATGAATTTTAAAGACCGGAATTGATGATCTTTGTGTAATTGGTTATCTAAAGAAGTTACTATTTGCAGAGCATCATTATCTTCAATAATGATTGAAGACGGTGATGAAGTATCTTCAACATCAAGAGTTTTTTGCAGTGGAATTATTTGACAAGTTATCCAAGTCTTGTTGTGACGGTATTTCATTCATTTCTCCTGATGAATCTTAAGAATTCGAGCAGTTTAGACCGGGTCCTAAATTGTTGCATTCAGAAGCCATAGTTGTGAGTTCATTAAATTTGACATGAATTGTTTCCATTATCCTTTTGGTTTGGCGGTTGTAAATATGAAAACCTCTTGATGACTTAGAATAGCCAATAAAGATACCAATGTCAGTCTTCGGTTTCAATACCCCAAAATCATCATGATCATTTGTTAGATAGCAAAGATATCCACACATGAAAGTATTGAATATTAGGTTTTCTTCCTCGAATCAACTCATAACGAGTCTTGTTGTACCGAGTGTGTACAAGAGAGCGATTCTGAGTAAAGCAAGCAGTAGCAATGGCTTTGGCCTAAAGAAATTATGGAGTTTTAGAAAAGATAAGCATTGTGCGTGCAGCCTCGACTAGTGTATGATTTCGTCGTTTAACAACACCATTTTGTTGAGGCGTTCGAGCAGTTGAAGTATGATGAACAATGCCTAGCTTTGCATAAAACGACTGCAATTTCTCATCTTGAACTCAGTTCCATTATCAGTTCGGATATTCAGAAATTGAGCCTTTAGATTCCGTTGAACTTGATTAATGAAATTGATGATCATATCTGGAGCCTCATCTTTGGTAAGAAGAAAGTATACCCATATGTAGCGAGAATAATCATCGACTATCACAATAATATATTTCTTGCCATTGATACTTTCTACCCTCATTGGTTCATATAAATCCATATAAAGTTATTCGAGTTTGGATTCTGTAGGATCCCGTAAACACTTCACTACATATAACACAACACGAATCGAACTAGAAAAGAGAAGAAGAGATGATGTTTTAGAGAGAGAGAGTTGAGAGAGAAATTAGAAAGTGAAATATTATAAAATGAAAATCAACATGTGTGTACCTTTTCCAAAGTGGAAAAGGTATATATATACCCTGACACTTAAAGTGACGTGCGGGATATTTAACTAGGATCCGG
>BQNB010062322.1:4784-31532 GCA_026074375.1 Tanacetum coccineum | reverse complement strand
TATAAATTGATAAACATAAACAAGCATTCTACGATAAATCAAGAAATCGAGATAAACAAATACCAAACATTCAGATCTTCGTAATAATGGCTAATACCTTCGGGTTATAGCCTTTAAACGTCATAATAAATACAAAAAGCAATTATTTAGCCAAGGTAAACTAACCGAGTTAACGAATGATTCCAAAAACTGAATGATTACTAGAGTATATGGAATTACACGATGTCTCCTATGGAATTGATAGCGTTGCTCGACCTCTTTTGCTCTTTTTCTCTTCTGAAAATCAACTTTTATCATTTAGGTATCAAGAATATGATTTAGCACACTTAAAACTAGTTTTTGAGTTTTATATTTTTAGGGTCTAAAAGTCGGTTTGATACGGCGTATCTAAGGGATTGGATGCGGCATATTGGAGTTTTTTGGAGTAGGGACCACGTCTGTTATCTTCCAGAATATTCACATACTATATCTTGAATACGGCGTATTAAGTTATTCTGGATACGGCGTATTGATCTTCTTTCCTTTGTGGTCTTTGATGAGTGCAGGCATGGATACGCCGTATCTTCCTTGATGGATACGGCGTATTGGTCTCCAGAATAGTAATCTTCAAAATATCTTCATTTAAGCTCCTAAATGCGCGCCTTTTGCTAATATTCACCAAGTACTCCATAATTACTGCAAATCTCAAATATAAACGATTAAGTAACAATTCTTTGCAATAACTATACAAAATGGGTTAATAACATGGGATAAATGATGCTATAAATTAGACGTTATTTGATGTCATCAAATATCCCCCCACTTGAATCCTACTTGTCCTCAAGTAGCCTTTAGAAGTTTATAAAAATGTATCCCTAGGGATATTTTCCGTTAAAGCATTTATTTGATCTATTACAAGTACACAACCAAACACCTCATGAAATAGGAAGATGAAAACACTCAAATCACTCAACTAATCTATGTGGTAACATGTAACTAATTCGCTCAATTGCTCGGTCATGACGAGTATTCTATCATAAGCTTGGCAATGATACACATCTCCACCACTAAAGCCAAGGAGTAATTATAAAGGTAAATATGGGTTTTTGTATGGAAAAGCTTACGGTTGATCATTCTACAATCTTTCACCAAAAGTACCACTCCAACAAGGCAGCTGAAGCACACATACATGGCCGTAACAACAGAATAGACATGTGTGTTCGATCACATCCCCATTTGAATTTAACCAACGGTTAGGATGAA
The DNA here is from genome assembly GCA_026074375.1 of Tanacetum coccineum. NCBI lineage: Eukaryota > Viridiplantae > Streptophyta > Magnoliopsida > Asterales > Asteraceae > Tanacetum > Tanacetum coccineum. The sequence continues at coordinate 30,290 of BQNB010062322.1, read as the reverse complement.
GAATGATATAGGGTAGGAACCTTCTAACTTTCACCAAAAGTCGTAAACCAATGAGGCAGCTAAGACATGCATACATGGCCGTAACGACGGAATAGACATGCACGCTCGAACAAGTCCTCATTCGCGTAAAACCAGTGGCTAATCATTAGGTGAGAGGGAAGTAAATTGTTGTTAAATAAAAATCAAGAAACAAATAGATTAAGACTAAGATACAAGTTGCTAGACACTTTTTCCCGACCGTTACCATGATAAAGACACGACTATTTACAACGTCTTGATCATAGATCAAAAACAACAACCTAAGTTGGCGTTCCTGTAACGGTTAACTTCCCAATCATCCCAAAACTTTACATACTCTACAAGGCAAGTGGTAATATCTTCCACTTTGTATAATACTTTACATCATTGATTTTTGTTGGTATCAACGAATAATCGATCCTTCATGTAATTCCTTCGGTAATGCTCTTGCAAAACGATTATCTTCAAACTTTCTTTCTCTCTCTTTTTTGTTGCGATTTTTCTAATTTTTTTTGATTTTTTTCAATCTAACTATATACGAAACTCCGAGTAGTTTCACCATCTTCACGATCATAATAATTCTGGATAATTCCTTCGATAGTTCCTTCGTTCTTCGGACTCACCATTAATTGTGATGGTAGTAAAATCACATGAGTTTTGACTATAATATACATTCCCATTTGCAATGTGCAAATTTCCAACCGCACCAAAGATAGAAAATGACACAAGACTTGGGAAATACAAACTTTACACTTTAAGCAACTAGCAACTATAAATTAAACTTAATCTAACAGGGTAGGTTAAGGTGTAAGGGTGTAACGAAAAAAACAATTTATGTAGTTCCTAAAGGATTGGCTCTACGAGTTGTTCTAGTGGATCTTCACTCTAAAGATGAGAGTGGAAAAGGGTTTAAAATGGAGGTTAACTAACCGGTGTAGTTAGTTAATAAACAACATGGATAGGCTTTTTGGGTGTAATCCTAAAAATTTACCAATGTAAACAAGTTACTCCAATTAAATCCATAATACTCATTATTGCGGTCTCGAATAGATATACCAAGCCAAGTTCTAAAGTCCACTACATCACCGGCACACTCATATTTTATAGAATTTGGGTAAACATTTGGAAACAGATGTAAATTCTCATAATATCTAACAAGGGTTATTGTGTGCGGTTATGTATTAAGTAATTTTCACAAAAGTATGCTTGAATTTTTTTTTAAATTTGAGCCTAATTTAAGCATTTTAATCATTTTAATGTGAAAAATAGGACAAGTAAACATTCTAATTCCATCCCCCCACTTGAATTATACAACGTCCTCGTTGTATAGATAAAATATTAAAAATACGAGAATTAAAAAGAATTAGAATGAGAAACTCCCCTGATGTTTGCTCGGTAGATTCTTCAATTTGCGTTTATGAGCAAGATTGTGTGTTGAACAGCCGTCTTAAGATTTCAAGACTCCAACACTTCAAGATCTCCAGATTTGTAAATTCTCCACCAATATTCGTCGATATTTCTTTATATGGTCCTGTGTAAAATAGGAAAAACGTGCATTCCTATCTTGGCATCTACGGTTAATTTAAACTAAACTAAACAAACTGTACAGGGATCGATACGCCGTATCCATAAACTGGAATACGCCGTATTGAGAAACCTGTAAAAAGTATCTAAATAAGAGTCAGTCTGTTGAATACGTCGTATCATGTGCATGAATACGCCGTATTGACATAACTGTCAATAATGTTTTTAAAGTGCATAAAAAGTAAAGACTGATAACGTCCAGACAATCAATACGCCGTATGATATGGAGCAGATATACCGTATTGATGTCTGGGAAGATAGACTCGATAAAATTAAATAACAGTCCGGGTTGTCTCCCGGGAAGCACTTTTGTTTACAACAAAGTCTTTAAGTTAGACTTGTCTTCAGCTTCTCTTCACCATTCCATCTCATGCACGCTAATGTGCCTGCGTGTGAGCCATTCTTTTGTCTTCGCATTTCGAATGTAATCGGGTCCTAAGTTCAATACTCCTTTGTAGAACCCCTTTAACTTTTGGTATGCATGCGAGATTCCATTCATCTCATCGTTCTCACTTACCTTTAGTAATGGTGGAATCTTGTTGCATTGCTCATTAGTGTGGTGTTTAAACCTCGGATGTGATCGCACCATTTGGTAAGTTACTTCATCATTACGATTGTAAATGGTAATCATTCCATCAAACCGTCTTGCTTTAATTCCAACTTCTCTTAAGAACGGTTCGCCAACAATAAAATCTCCCATTCCTTCATCATGATAAGCATCCATATCTTCCAAAAATGCAAAGTCAGTCACAACAGAAAAGATTCCAACAAAAATAGGCACATTCATTAAGGCTCCTACAACATTATCCCCTTTGTACACCATCTTATCTTTTATTATAGAGTTATGAAACTTTTTAGACATCACATTGAGGTACAACAACGAGAAGAAGTTGACGTGTATAAATTCAAATCCTATCATGCATGAAAACTTTAAGTTGTAAGCACAGTCTATGTGGATTTTCTTATCATCATCGTCGCAGATAAACTATGTATATACAATTCAATTTCAGTATCAAGATCTTTATCCCTAGTTCTAAATTCCTCAATTACCTCACCTTCCTTAATGGTGGGCATTAAATCATCACCTTGATTTCTCCTAAGCTTAAATGGTTCATTTAGATCATTTAGTTTGATGTAATCTCCGTTCAAAGGGTCTAATGATCTATTAATCAGACGCAAATTCTCACGCGCCATGTATGGCCTAGCTTCTAATTTAAAAAAAAAAAACAAGCTTCCATCATTGTCTGCTTTACTTAGCATGTAGACCGTTCTCTTTTGCTTTCTTTCTTTCTTGCCTTCCTCTAATTAAAACTAACTAGCAGGTTTAACACTTATTGAAAATAATCTTTTTCTTCCCCTACCACACCACCCCCCCTGGGGGGGAGGGGGGGGGGGGGGGGGACCAGGGGTCCCCCCCCGCACACACTCTTATAAGTGAATCTTTCTCTGTAAATCCAGTCAATTTTAGCACGGGCGGTAGATAAAAATGGTCTTCCAAGGATCAAGGGCGCTTTGATATCCTCGGGCATATCTAGAATTATAAAGTCTATGAGGAAAGTAAATTTACCAATTCTTTCTAGTACATTTTTAGCAATTCCTTTTGGATATTTCACTGTCCTATTCGCTAATTCCACTGTTAGCTTAGTGTGAGCTAATTCGCCTAATCCTAAGTTAAGGTAGGTTAAGAGAGGCATAACACTAATGCTAGTTCCTAAGTCAACTAGGGCATTATCAAAGCAAACATTATTAATAAAGCAAGGTAAAGTGAAACTCCCTGGGTCTTTCTCCTTTTGGAGTATGTATTCATCGATATGTGAAGCTTTAGAGTAAGCTTCCAAGAATTATGGTCCATATGATCCCTTCTTTCCATGTGTTATCAGATAAGGTTTGAAGAATGAGTCAGCAATAGTATTGTTACTTCTCAAGATGTTATCATCTATTTGTCTCTTATTGCAATTCCCATTCATCCAAGCATGGAATAATACTTTTTTAGTTCTTTCATCCACTTTCTTATTATTTTTGAACGATGTGTTTATGTTTGATAAGAATTCAATTAGATCAATCCCCCAGTTATCTCCTTTGTACAACATTTCATCCTCTCCATTGTATGATTCGGGATAGAATCTATAGAAGAACGTCTCAATGAGTTCCTCCCAAGTAGTGATTTTTCCATCTCCCTTACTAATCTACCATTCTTTATCATCATCGGCCAATGAGAGAGGAAAGGTTTTCATTCGTAGTTGATGGGAATCCGTGCCAGGAACGTAGATCAAATCAACAATTTAAGTACCTTAGCAATGTGATCCACTACGTCTTCATTATACGTTCCGTGATTTATGTTCTTTCTTAATTCCGCCAAAAATTCCTTGTTGAGTTCAATGTTTATGTCGTTACTGGTGATAGAAAGATTTGATTCAGTTGGAGATTTTTCCATGTTATCATGTAGAATTGGTTCAGCCATGACTTCTTGTAGTTCTTTCTTCAATCAAATAGCTCTGATAAGTTCTTCCTGTAACAAAGGTAAAAATATCAGCAGGATTTGCTCTGAATAAAGATAGAAAAAATTTTAGCACAAAAATCAAATATAGAGAACTTAGATTTCTGTTTCTGTTTCAAATGATCAATACGCCGTATCCAATGGAAGTGGATACGCCGTATTAATCAGTTGAATGAATACGCTGTATTGGACAGAAAGTCAGATACGCCGTATCCAATGGATGTGGATACGCCGTATCAGGTTATCATCATAATAGTGTATTGAGAAAAAAAGTTAAATACGCAAACAATTAAACACACATATATACAAGCGAATAATTAAAGACAAATATATAAAATTTATAAAATATACAAGAATATACACTAATCTAATTTACACTATTCCTAAGGGTTAGATCTAATCTAATGTTAAAAACCAAAATATCAAATAAAAATCAAGATTAATTTTCACTCCCCGACAACGGCGCCAAAAACTTAATGTGTCGTTGTGTAGGTGTTATTTATGTATCAAGTTCTACTATTTATTTTATGCCAACTATACCTAAAAAACACTTTAATAGGCAGTGTGCCCGGTCAGATGGAGTTTCTTGGTAAGTAGGGTGTCGATCACTAAGAGCGAGAGCGTTAATTCCTAATTCTATCAGTATTTTAGTTATTTAAGTTAAACCTAAAACTAATGCAAAAGGGGGTTTTTAGCCTGAGAGACTGGCACGACGTTTAGTTATATAACCTAAGGTTTTGATGACAAGTAAAGCAATAAACACACAAGAAGACAAACAAACGATAGAGAAGCGGTCAAGAACTAATGTAAGGAAAATGTATCAACCATGAATAATCCAATAAAACGCAGGTTTGTTTATTTAGTGCAATGATTGTCTTATCTCGAAGGGGCATATCATTCCTAGACTTAGGCGGTACTTCTTCCTAAGACCTAGACACGGTAATCCTATCACAATTAGACGCATCCGCATAAAGCAGGCATTTGTTGATTATAATCTATCTTAGGAGATTAATAATGGTGCTCTTACTAAACCCTAGCTCATGGAGACTTTACCGACTTACTGTTTAATGGCTCTTTATATACTAGTAGTCCACTGTCCGAGTCCTTACCAATTGATTAGAACATACTCGTTGGTACCAAGGTCACCTTATGGCTCAACTAAGCTCACAATCGAAGGGCAAAGATAGGTCAATATTTGTGATCCTATGATTCTAGATATATAAATTGCAATATGGAGAGCTATCCCAAACTCTCAGCATACGCCCACACAACACCTAAGTTGCAGCGTATTAAATATGTAGGAATAGACCCAGTTGAATGATAGGTCGCATACAAAAGCACGTAAACAAGTATAAGATGATAAACATAATCAAACAATCAATGATAAAATAAGCAATCGAGATAAACAAACCAAACATAAAATCTTCATAAACATGGTTGATACCTAAAGGTATCAGTCGATAGTCATTGTAAAAATACACACGGTTTGATTTATGAACGATTAAAATAAAGAAACCTTAATCGAACGCGTATTCAGTTGTGCGAAGATTACAAGAGTTTTTCTAGGCTCCTTTATTCGTCTCTTGGTCGACTTGGTGGTTTAGGAATTCACTTGCATAGCTAAAATTGAGTTAAGGGTCGTCTATTTCTAGAGTCTGGTAGTCGGTTCAATACGCCATATCAGGCGATGTAGGATACGGCATATTGGGCTTTCTTAGAGTAAGGACCATGTTTGATATCTTCTAGAATATTCGTGTATAATAATCCTTGGATACACCGTATAGAGGCTTCTGGATACGGCGTATTAGCCTTTATGTCTTTGTGGTTTCTTGTGAAGCATATGTACGGATACGCCATATCTTCTAGATGTATACGGCGTATTGGGTAAATCCAGCTTGTTCTTCTTTGTTGACCAAAGTATTACACACGGCGTATTGGCTGTCAAATCAGTAGACTTTCTCGAATTCTTCATTTAAGCTCCAAAATGCGTGCCTTCTAGCTTAACTTCACCATGTACTCCATAATTACTGCAATTCTCAAATACAAACGATTAGGTAATAATTCTTTGCAATAATTATATAAAATGGGTTAATAACATGGGATAAATGATGCTATAAAATAGACATTATTTGATGTCATCAAAGCCCATAAGTCGAAGTACTTTGTACACCCAGGAGCTGATAAGATGTATTATGACCTTATCGACAGGTATTGGTGGCTGGGTATGAAGAAAGATACAGCTGTATATGTTATTAGGTGTTTCACTTGTTTAAAAGTTAAGGCTGAACATCAAAAGCCATCTGGCTTACTGCAGCAACCTAAAATTCCTAAGTGGAAATGGGAGAGAATAGCAATGGATTTTGTTACGAAGCTACCAAGGATTAGTAGTGGGCATGACACAATTTGGGTCATTGTTGACCGGTTGACTAAGTCTGCTCATTTTCTACCTATGCATAAGGACTATAAGATAGATAGGTTATCTAGACTCTATTTGAATGAGATTGTTGCTAGGCACGGCGTGCCGATCTCGATCATATCTGATCGTGATAGTCAATTCACATCGAGGTTTTGGCAAACAATGCACGAGGCATTAGGAACTAAGTTAGATATGAGTACGGTTTACCACCTTCAGACCGACGGTTAGAGTAAGCGTACTATTCAGACTTTGGAAGACATGCTTAGAGCATGCGTCCTAGACATTAAGGGAAGTTAGGATGTTCATCTTCCATTAGTTGAGTTTTCGTATAACAATAGTTATCATTCTATTATGAGGTGTGCACCGTTTGAAGCCTTGTATGGTAGAAAGTGTAGCACACCGATTATGTGGGCAAAAGTTGGAGAAGGGCATTTGATAAGGCCTGAGTTAGTACAAGAAACCACTAAGAAGATCTCGCAAATTAAGGATAGACTTCAGGATGCGCATGATCATCAGAAAAGCTATACCGATTAAAAGAGAAAACCCTTAGAGTTCAGTGTAGGTGAGTATGTCTTGCTCAAAGTGTCACCTTGGAATGGTGTGGTAAGCTTTGGGAAGAAGGGGAAATTAGCACCTAGGTTTGTTGGACCATTTGAGATCACTGAGAGGATTGGTCCAGTGGCCTATATGCTTAGATTAAGAGCAAATTAAGTCCTTAAAAGGAAATGTGGAGGATAGTTCAGTTCATAAATGGACATGGATGAAATAGAGACACTTAACATAGAATTGGAAATAGAGTGACAAAACTTGTACTGAGAATGCAGATTTGAACAGGACTTATAAGCAACTTTATGACTCGATTAAGCAAACGTGTTCAATCAAAAGAACAATGTGATGAGTTAATCAAACAAGTCAATATAAAGTTGGGGAGATTTCTGATTTAAATGCAAAACTTCAGGAAACATGGTTTGTCATTAGAGCCCTAAAAAATGAAGTTAAGGAAAACTTAAAGGAAAAGAGATAGATAACAAGGAGACTGTGACCCACTCTGTTGATCCAAACCGTATCTTGTCTAAGGATAACATGGAAAACAATCACACCCAATTGCTTGAACTAACGGATCTGTCATTCTTGTATATCAAGCATACCCAGAAGAAGCTTTGGTCCTTGAGGGATATAGTCGTACTATGTAAAAGCAATTATCCTCAATATCAACTTTTAGTAGTTGCCTTAGTATCCCCCGTATACCAAAGTCATCAGGATTTGCTTCACACATAAGTAGATCATGCCCTAGCCATCAACAATTGTGGTCCTCAATTATGAGGTCCATACCAAGGAAAAGGACAGCAGGTTAGGTTTGCGAATCATTCACATTCCAAAGAAAACACAATACCAGTCTCGACTTCTCTAAACATAGTTTCTTAAACTAGCGTTGTGTTGCATTCTAAGGTGTAAGGACTTTCTACTAGTGCTAGCGGTTCACAGGCCTACAGGCAATAACAGAATGATAGGATTCTGCAAAACCAAGTAAGATAATTCGAAGAATTTAAGTAGAAGTCTCACCTAGGAAAGTTAATCTAGTTTGATTAAAAGAAATTGGTACTGTTAAAAGGTAATGGATCTGGTCTGTGCAAAAATCAAGAACAGATGATTAGGATTCTGTTGTGTTTAAACAGTAATGATTGCATGTATTCTGATATGTATGTATTTCTCAATGCTGTGAAAATGTGGTGAAATCTCATGCTAAACTAAAATGATAACCAAGAAAGATATTTGGTAACCAACAGGAAAGGTGTTCACTCAGATAGGTATATTTGGAGACCTTACCAGTCGGGACCTTCACTATTGTGGAAATGCGTGCCTTTACACTGGATTACCACTACTATTGAAGTGCCCTTTGAAACGAATAGTTCTTAGGACTCTGAATCACCCAAACCTGTGATTAAAATTGGTAATTTGTATTTTTTCGGGAAACCTAGGCAAAGAATAAAAAATTACTGAGTTATGGTCAGCAAAAAATAGGTTTTAAAAACCATGGTCTGCTAACAAAACGGAAACCCAGTAAATCCTGGGATCCACAAAAACCAATATTCATTATTATACTGTAAAATTTGATTGAGGTGGTCAAATCGCTCTGGTATTTGGACTGTTGTCGAAGCCACCAACCGGAGGATCGCTCTGCTCACCAATTTCATAGTAAATTTTGGGTACCAGTTTATTCGAATGATCAAGTTGCAAAGATAATGGGTTATGGAGACTATCAGATTGGGAATGTTACTATTTCAAGGGTTTATTACGTTGAAGGACTTGGGCATAATCTATTTTCTATGGGACAATTCTGTGATTCCAATCTTGAAGTGGCTTTTTGTCAACACACGTGCTTCATTCGCAATCTAGAAGGTGTTGATTTTATTGACGGGGACTCGAAGGGGATAACCTTTATAATATTATCTTGGGTATATGATGGCATCCTCTCCTATTTGTCTATTGGCAAAGGGTCTAAAACCAAAGTCTAGGTTATGGCATCGTCGTCCTATCTTCCTTTGAACTTTGTTTTCATATCTGGCAAGACAGGACTTGTACGAGGTCTCCCTAAGCTCAAGTTTGAAAAGGATCAGTTATGTTCTGCTATGTGCAAGAGGCAAAAAAGTTCTAAGAAATCCCCACAAAACCAATCTGAGACAGCTCAGTAGATGAGGTTGAAGAGCAGACTGAATAGATGTTATGGTGATGATTTTGTCCATACAAAGTCACTATCATGATGATGAGATAATACATGAAGAGGATTCTGATGAAGATGATTCTAGTATTTCATCATCAGATGATGAAGATAGTGACGATGAAGATGAAGGAACAAATGTTGAAGGAGAAAAGACGCAAGAAGAGGCTACAGAGACAGAGGATCAAGGAAATGAGGAAGTCAAAGATTACCATACGATTTGATGATGAGATAAAGTATATGAAAGATGTTGGAAGGACACTTTTGTGACCCTACTCCGGTTAATTACCTGATGGTCACAACAGAGTTCATCTGTTTCTTCTGGTTTCGTCTCCAACATGCTGAATCCAAACAAGATATGGTGTTGATGATATTTTTCGACAAGAATAACAGAAGTACTTTCTTCATTGATACTAATATAAGCCATCATGGTGCCATCCTTCACTGCACAGATCAACTCTCCCTCCAAACCGCATCTTCATCATTCAACCACAACAACAACCAATTTTGACACCGGCAACTACTACAAGCTCCTCGCTACAAAATCTGCCTAACTTTGCCTCGTTGTTTGGCTTTGATTATAGATTGAAAGCATTAGAAGACAACTTCTCAGAACTCAGCAACCAATCATATGATGAAGCGCTTTCTATTCCTTAGCACCGATTGAGCATATTAGCGAATAAAAATGAGGAGGCAGTGGACGTTGCACGTCAATTTGAAGTATGAGAGAATTCGAGAAGAGTCTTTTACTGAAATCAAAATTCCTTGAGTAATTGATGTAGGATATATAAATATCAATGAACAGTTTCAAAATTATTTCCAAAATAATTCAAAAGTCGTAATATAGTCATTTTTCAATCTGTTTATGATTTTTTTTCGTAAACTTCCTCACCAACCATTACTATCAAACAATACTACTTATACATAAAACCAATCCATCATTCCAACCCCAAAAAAATTAACTTCAAACTATCCTCAACCTTCAAATAATCTTTACATCTATCCTCAAATAACCACCAATTTCACATACCCAACCTCTCACTTATAAAACCCCCAAAAAAAATAAACAAAAAAACCCCAAAAAACCAAATAACCCAAAAAAAAAAAAAAACAAAAAAAAACACCCCCCAAAACAAATAAAAATTTTTACTTTTTTTTATATACCCCTTTTTTCTTTTAAAAATTTTTTTCGGCAGTTGATGATGAAGAACCCTCCGTAGGAACAGGACGGGGGCCCAAAGAAGAAGCGTCAGAACGGAACACGCTTCTCAAGTGCTCCAGTGCAAAACGACATCCAAGCTGAGGACAGACTTACCGATACAGATGTCTTCTGAAAGACCTGAGACAAGGAGTTTGAACAGGTGTCAAGATGAACAAGCAGAAGGAAGAGGTCAACATCTACTGATGGGTTCAAAAAACCTACGAGGACTACCTTATCTGATCATGCATGGAATACGTCTGTTCCTGCCATTCATGAATCTGTCCAACCTGGCTTTGCATTTGGCACAACTGGTCCTCGAGAGTCGTTTGATGAACTAAACCGTATTCTCATTTGTACTTAGCTTTTATGGCTGACGGCTTAATGTTCAAACTCTAAGACCTGAATTGCTGCTGGTCCAACATTTGAAGCTATGAAAGGCACTTGCAGAGTTTGATGAACTGGAATATTTTTGTGAGGTGTCTTCTACCAAAGCCACAATCGAGAAATTTAGACTTGATCAACCTGAAGGTCGCCATATTTCCAGGATCTGAGACAGCCACTACCATTAGTTCCAATTCAAGGTCGTCGTGTTATTTACCATTTATCACTTCTTCAATAACGACTTGTATATCTACGTGGTGGTGTTGTCCAAGCCGAAAGTACTCTACTTCAGTTACGAAGACTATGGCTGAAGATTAGGACTATAAAAGGATAGAAGATTGTGCCTAACTCAATGTGAGTCAAACGATCATCAAATGACGACAAATTCGCCCTCTGGGAATCTCGCTTTGGGGCAAGAAGCGACGACGTTCTATGCATTTGCATACTTAAGGGAATCGCTGGGACGTCTATTAAAAAAGACGGTTTATTGCTGTCACATAAGGTTTGAAATTGTTCGAATGGCATGATTATAAGATTTGACTGGATTACAGTATGAAGGGATGAATGTTGTCTCTACAAGTTCAAAGAAGGCGACTTCACAGATAAGGATCCAAAGACATTTGAAGAATATGTTGCTTCTTCTCGTGCAAGGAAAAATGTGACTAATTAAGCGTTGAAGAAGTATTGCATTTAATGTCTCATTACGAATGTTTACACGAAGAATGTCATCCAGCGACGTGTGGAAGATCTTCAACTGGGGTGTTGAAGTTATCAGAAGAAACTTAACTCACCAAGCCGACACGTACAGACTCAAATCTGAGAAGACAAGAGTCTTTATCTCTATACTCATGATTCAGATGATACATCTACGGAATAAAGACAAGAAGAACAGGGGGTGATTGATGGTATTGGGACGAAATACACAAGTTCAGCGATGGTACTCTAGATGACGTTCGGGACTAGCTCTTATTGATGCTCAATGGATTAAGAATGGAAGTACTTTGCACAGACTTTTTGGAGCAAAGTTGACAAGCAAAAACGCAAGAGCTGTGATCCAGCGTTTGGTCATGGAGGCTAAAGAAAGGAGGGTAATGAGGAGTTTGAGAGAATTTGTCGTGTAGGGACGTACATACGGGGGTGACCTTTTTTTTTCGGCTTCTATCAAAGGGAACCATCATGATTTATCATATGTTTGTTTATCATCTTACAAAGGTCAATCTCGTAAATAAACTTATCTTGTGAATATGAACATTATTTGTGATAGACTTATTGGTGAATTATAAGATGTGCTCGAGTAAAAATTTTTAATAGTATTTTCTCAGTATTAGGTAAATTCCCATATTTCAAATAAATTGTATCGGCATTATTTATAAACCCTCAAAAGTTGTGGGGGAAGCTAATAACATGTTCCAATTGGATGATCATTATATCATTTTGTCACGAACGGTTAAAAATTGATATCCAAAAATATCAAGGGATTAACATTTTGAGATAAGGGAGAGAAAACTGATGAGTTAACGGACTTAATACAATACTGCACAGAAGTGATCAAATAGAATGGACTAAATGCACTCCATACTAGCATGTTCTTATCGACTTTCGATGCACATGTAAGGGGGTGGGAGCTTTTTTGTGAATGATAAGGGATCTCAAAGTGTACATCTTTTGATATTTATATCAAACACTTTGTTGAAATTTTCAATGTTTTTGGAGGATTGTGATGAAATACCAAGACGGACCATGTCTTTAAATTTATGAAGTTTGTAAAGACGGTTCTAGGCTTAGGTTTTCAGATCCCATGATCCTAGGCAGAACGAGGGATCTAACCAGGGATATCCACTAGATAGTGTAGAGTCTTAGGTATGACTAAAAAGGAATGAGAAAATGAGAGAACAAGGAATAATGCCGATGAGATGGAGCTAACACTGGAAAACAAACCCAAACAAGGTGTTAGTTATGAAGTCTCGGATGCATGAATGGGTTGAAGAATGAAAATGAAATGTAAGGATTAAGGTGAAAACAAAGAAGCCCTTTCATACCCCCCCCCCAAAAAAAACTTTTTTTAGCAAGAAAACCGGGGTCAATACATATGCTTGTCAGAAACACTCAGGTAGTTGTCTGAATTGAAGCAGTCATGGACCTAGTGACGTATGCATTAACCCCCCCATAGCTACATCAAAGTCAGAAAGACTTTGTTCAAAACTCACGGAGATACACTCTTTTCTATTGATTTTCTCACTCCGAAGTTAGTTGATTTTGAAAGGTGGCACTCAGCTCCTAGCCTCCGTTATAAATCAAAGTACACTATGTGTCTAGAGCCAAAAGAGATCTTCCTTAAATCTCTTTAGGACACTGTCAAATTATTTTGCTAAGTCACACATTGAGTGAATTACAAGATACATCTTAAGAGTCCTTCGCATTATCCTTGTGATTTTGCAGAACATCAGAGTGAATTCATTCACAAATGAAGATGGAATCTGCTTGAGTCAACATCAAAACAAGCTCATGGTAGGTACTTGTGCGATTCTTTATGAATCAAAACTTGTGACAACTGGAAAGAAACGATGGTGGCGATTCTATATGACTCAACTTGTGCTAGAAAATGGATCAACGGTTGTTAGTGAATTTTTGAAAATGATAAACACTCTCTGTCCCCCCCCCCCTCGCGGTGATTGTTCTCTATTTGTGTCACAAAACAATTTTGTAAGTGATACCCCGATGTTTTTAAAATCAATTTTCTATATCAAGCGGTGAAGATTGTATACTCATGGTTCACTCTAATAGTGTTGTCTGCTTTGTGACGTTCCACTAACGTGAACATGCTGAGTACGATGAATCTTATTTGTATGTGGTAGGAAGATCAATTCTCAGTCGGAAATCTGTCAAGAAGATTTTCTTAAATTGAATCTATTGATCACAGGTCGATCCTCACGGATACGATGGGTTCTCAAACCAAACTGGACGAATGCAAGCCCTATAATTCGTCCCGCTTTATTGCTATTGTTTATGCAGGCTATGTAAAAATGGTGGTGATTGGGTTCATGATTCCAGCTGGCTCACAAGATCCATATACCACATGCTCATACCGACGTCAAACATAAAGCTTCATGAAAGCTCATAGTACCATGTTTCAAGACTTCCGCTACATCTGACACCACATCTTCTAGAAGTGTCAAGTGTTAAAGTTAAAGAATTTCAAGGAAAGATGCATAGTTAAGCTTTTACAAGAATGGTTTGAGCATGTCAGTCCAGAAGTCACAGTCCAAAGGTGGCAAAGTTACAAGATGGCGTTGAGTTTGTGCTTGGTGGATGATCTCAAGGATGATCAAAGATCACTATGGTCAAAATACAAGTTCAAGGAACAAGCTCAACCCAAGAAGGCATGATCCACTACAACATCTTCACAGAGAAGTCAAGAGTATGAGCTAAGTCTAGGGATAAATGCCTAGTTTGCTAGGTTTAAAGTTGTAAATTGATGTGACCTCCCTTTAGGGGGAGTTGGTTGGAAACACGAAAGTGCTCGCGTCACTTCCTAATTGTAACAAGTCTTAGCTCGTAGTTAGTATAAGGATTAGATTAGTAATATAGTCCGGCTAAGCACATGGGTGCCAACTCCAGCCCTTGGCCGGCCAATGTTAGTATATATATACCCTCTCTAGTCTTGGAGAGGGTTGGTTGTTGTGTTCCAATTTGTTTCACACACCATTTCATATTTATCAATCATCCATTTTACATCATCTTTCTCTCTATCAATCCAACACATCTCACTTATTGTTCTTGGTTGATCTTTAGATTACTAGTATTCTTCAACTCATTGTTGAAAACTTTAAGTGGTGTATCGTTAGTGAACGGAAACATCTTGAACCTTAACTTCTTAATTTTATCAAAATCTCCTTGATAACTTTGTCATATTTACTGTAAATACTTGGGAAATTATCAGTTGAAACCAGGGAGGAGGTATATTAAAAAATTTTGGCTTTCGTTAGGAATGGAAAGAAACTTTATAGACGACGATACCATGTAATCCAAGGAAGTAGTTACGCCGTATTAATCAGTTTGAGTGTATAAGCTGTATTGGACATGAGAACTGGGATACGTCGTATCGGTGGAATGGATAAATCGTATTCTGCTATCGACCCGTTACAGTGTATTAAGGAAAAAAAAATACGCAAAACAATAGACACATATATATACAGCAACAATTAAAGATAAAATACAAATATTACATAAATATAAGGATATATACACTAATCTATATTACATACTCTAAGGGTTAGATTAATATAATGTTTAAAAACAAATTATCAAATAAATATCTAGATTAATTTTCACTCCCCGGCAACGCGCCAAAAACTTGATGTGTCATTGTGTGGTGTATATTTTATTGATTAAGTTTTTAAATTTATATTTTGTCGAACTTAACAAAAAACAACATTTAATGGCAGTGTACCCGATATGTAGTTGTTCATGTATGTAGGGTGTCGACCACTTAACCAAGGTTACATCTTTTCAATTTAATTAATATCTTGGCTATCTAATCTATGTTAATTCTATTCTATTCTAAACCTATGTTAAACCTATGTCAGTCTAAATCCTAATTCTAACAGGAAAAGGGGGTTTTCAGCCTGAGAGACTGGCACGGTTTGGTTAGTGACTACAATCAATTCAAGGCACTTTAACCCACGCAAGCAAATTAACAAAAGATAAAAGAGCGGTCGAGCCAAATATAAGAAAACTGTATTAACCATTATTAATCCGATTAGAAAGTTGTTTGTTATTAAGTGCATGATTTATTTCTCTCGGGTGGCATATCATTCTTAAGACTTAGGTTTACATCATTCCTAGACCCTAGAACACATTAATTATGTCATATTAAGCATTTCGCATAAAGCATCTTATTTGTGATTTATAATCTAATCTTACGGGATTTAAGCTATGGTGACTTATTAAACACTAGACTCTTAGAGACTTACCGCTCCACTTAATGGCAACTTATACTCTAGTAGTACACTTGTCCAATATCCAATTTGGATATCAAATGTTATTGTTGAATTATCTAGTGTTACCTGTAGTCAACTACGATCAATAAACCCTTTGGAATAGTCTATTACTAGTTAAGCCCGAAGCGTATCCTAGACACAGACTTAGAAGGACAATATTTGTGTAACTATAATTCTAGATGTATAAATTACTATATGGAGAGCTATCCCGGACTCTAGATCTACTTGGTCCGCTTCACTAGATCCAGTTGAATGATAGGTCGCATACAAAAGCGCGTAAACAAGTATTAATTGATAAACATAAACAAGCATACAATGATAAATCAAGAAATCAAGATAACATATAAACATTTAGATCTTCTTAAATAAATGGCTAATACCTAAAAGGAACTTAGCATTCAAACGTCATAATAAAATACAAGAGCAATTATTTAGCCAAGGGTAAAACTAACCCAGTTAACAAATGATACCAAAAACTTGAATGATTACTAAAGGATATGGAAATTACACGATGTTTCTATGGGAATGATAATTGCTTGGACCTCTTTTGCTCTTTTTTCTCCTATGAAATCGAATTTTATGGTTTAGGTATCTGAGAGAATATGATTTAGACACTTAAAATGTTTTTGAGTTTGTATTTATAGGGTTAGAAGTCCGTTTGATATAGCGTTATCAAGGAGGTTGGTTACGGGTATTGTAATTTTCTTGTGTAGGGACCACACTTGATATCTTCCAGAATATTATATTCATTCATTTTTATGTATACGGCAATTGGTCTCTCTGGATTCGGCGTATAAGCTTTATTCTTTGTGGTACTTTGCGTCGAGTGCAAGCACGGATACGTCAGTATCTTCTTGATGGTTTATCGTATTGGTCTTCAGAATAGTAATCTTCAAAATATCTTTCATTTAGCTCTAGAAGCGCGCCTTTTGTCTATCTTTCACCAATTACTATATAATTATGCATTTCTCAAAATATAAACGTTTAAAGTAACATTTCTTTTGCAAATAACTATTACAAAATGGGTTAATTACATAGGATAATTGATGCTATAAAATAGACGTTATTTGATCGGTCATTCAAATATCCCACTTGAATTATACTTGTCCTCAAGTATCCTTTAGAAGTTTATAAAATTGGTAATCCCTAAGGATATTTTCTGTTAAAGCATGTTATCTGATCTATTACATGTACAATAAACTAAACACTCAAGAATAGGAAGATGAAAAAACTAAAATCACTAAATTACATCTATGTGTTAAAATGTAACTAATTCGCTCAATTTGCTTGGTCGTGACGAGTATTCTATCATATGCTTGGCAAGGATACACATCTCCATCGCCTAAAGCTAAGGAGTAACAAGTTTATAAAGTATATATGGGTTTTTGTATGGAAGGCTATACCGTTGATCATTCTACAATCTTTCACCAGAGCACCACTCTAATAGGCAGCTGATGCACTAATTACATGGCCCATAATATAGGAATTAGTCATGTGTGTTCGATAATTCCTCATTTAAATTTATCAACGGTTAGGATGATGAATGATATAGGGTAGGAACCTTCTAACTTTCATCCAAAGTTTGTTAATCCAATGATGGCAGTGAGACATGGCCATACATGGCCGTCAACGATGAATAGACATGGCATGCTCGATAAAATCTCTTTCGCTGTAAAACCAACGGTTATCATTAGGGACGAGGGAAGCAAATTGTTGTTATATAAAAATATGAAACACAATAGATTAAGACTTAAGATACATTTCTAGACATTTTTCCCGACTGTTACTATGCAAAGAATCATTCTATTTACCGACGTCTTGATCATAGATCAAAAACAACAATTGCCAAGTTCCAAACTTGTCAATTAGTATAAATTGAGATGAAATGTGACGAATTTATTCATTTATTCAATATCAATTCGTGTGGGGTTTTCTTCTAGCCAACGAAAGCGACAAAAAGGAAAAGGAGAAGCAACTAGATGGCTTGCTTATCCGAGTATGGGGACAACCCTTCGGGGTTCGCCTCGGGATCAAATAGAAGATCGGGAGCTTTGTTTTTAGCATGATTTGTTTATGATTCCTCAACAATAACCGTTTAATTTCAATTAATTATTTTTAATGATTTATTTGATCTCGGATTAATTTGTTGATGCTTGATAATTATTATGCTTAATTTTTGTTCTTTTTTAATTTTAATTTTATATTATTCTTTGGTTATTTATTTTTGATCTTTTTGTTCTGACCAATGTTTTATTGGGATATTTTATTGCTGTCATTGATTCCCTGAGTTTTGGTATGTTGAGGTGGCTTAATTCTGTTAGTTCTGTCATTAGGGAAACTGTTATTTTGAACATGGAAGTAGCAAGTTCTGGGTAGATTTAACGACCTATTCCCTAGTGTAGGAAATTATACAAGTTACTTGCCTCGTCACAATAAACACTTAAAAAGTGCAAGAACTCTTTCAAAGAGAGTTTATAATCTTTCTTACGGTTATAGACAAGGTCTTGTCGGTATAGTTGGGAAATTAATCACTGCAAGCTTGGTTGCCTTGCCCATGTGATCTTAGGGGAATTGGGATCGTAGAGTAAGTATAGGACAGACCTCAAATGCCAATTGGGTTTGTCGATATTAGAACCACTAATAAAACAAGAATTAGTCATCTTCTTAGTAGTTTTCCACTATACCATTTCCTTTGATTGATTAAAAGAAATATAAATCCTCTCATTTTTCTCTTTACAATTTATTCTACTTAAACAATTTTGATAACGTGAAACATTTAAACTCGATTTTAAAACGGGCCTTTAGAGATTGGGACGAACTCGGATTTACCATAATCTACACTACCTTCACGATCAGGTTCTCTGCCGTTGTGCCATTTGTAGTGAAACTGAGTTTTATTAATTTAAAAACCTTGTATAAAAAATATTTTTTTAATTAAGACAATCAAGTTTTTGTGCGCTGCAGGGAGTTAATTAGGTTTTTAAGTTTGTTTGATTTTTGATATTATTATTCAGTATTTGGTTTCCTTGTAATAGCAATTGATGTGCTGTCGTGTAGGGTTCAATTATTGTATTACAATGTTTTCAAAATTTATATTAGCCGACATATCATTAAAACATCATTTAATGGGCAGTGTCCGGATGGATGGAGTTCGTGGTTAAGTAGGTGTCGAACACTAAGATCAAGGTCGTTAACTTATATTCTTTCAGTATTTTAATTAAATATAATTATGCTAATTTCTAATTACTGTTAAACTATGCTATATTAGTTATAATGATAATGTGGGGCTTTTCGCCTGAGCGACTCGGCCAAGTTATATTGGTGACAATAATCAATTTTAAGCACAATAAACATGTAAGAAAACCATCAGAAGATTAAAAGAGCGGTACAGCAAAATATTAGAAAAGATTAGCCATTTTAAATCCGATTTAACATGTTGGCTTTTGTTTGTTTAGTTTAATGATTACTTATCTAGAGTAGCGGGCCATATATTCTTAAGACTTAGGCGGGTCGGGGACATCATCTAAGATAGACACGTTGATTGATGAATTTGTCACGATTAACGTATTCGCATAAAAGCATCCTTTTAGTTTAATTATATTCTATCTCGGGTTTAAAGCAATGGTGATCTTGTTTAACCCTAAGCCATCGGACTTACTCCACTTATGTTTGCGGTTATTTTATATATATGGTAGTTCAATGTTCAGTCGTTTATCAATTAATTAAGACATACTTGTTGAACATATGGACATCACCCTGTGGTCCAACTAAGCTAATAATTTTAAAAGCAAAAGAATAGAACATTATTTGTGATCCTATTGGTCAGTAATATTAAAACACGATATGGAGCGCTCATCCCAATATATAGTTCACTTGTGTGGGCATAGGCTAGTCCAGTTTGAACGATAGGTCGGCATATTCAACAGATAGACAGGTATCATGTGATAACATAATTAAAACTTTCAACGAGTAAATTAGAAATAGATTTTAATAAACAAACCAAACTTAACATCTTCATTAAGATGGCTAATACCAAGGGTATTAGCCCATAAACCATTGTAATTATACAAAGCGTGATCAAATAACCAAGGTAAACTAAAACGTTTTACAAACGATACCAAAAAAATAATGATTACAAGAGTATAGGAACTACACGAAGTTTTATGGAATCGTGATCGATGTCTGACTCTTAGTTGCTCTTCTTTTCATTAGAAACTCGTTCTTTATGTGTATGGTATAGGAGAATAGATTTGCTCACTGAAAAATCTCGTTTTTTGAGTCTTTTATTTTATAGGGTCGAAAAAATGGATAGCTTAGTTGAATGATGGTCAATACGATGTATATGGGTGTTTTCCTTGGAGGCGTGCTTGTTCATAATCTTAAGATATATCTTCCTAAATTATATTTTTCAAAATCTTTGATTTGGTTATCCCAGTGGATAGCGTATGAAGGAACCAGGATACGCCGTATTGAGAATTGAGTATGGCGCGTTTTCTGGTGAAAGTCCAGGCGCTGATAGTCGTATCTTCTTTATGAATACGGGCGTTATTGGGCAGAAATAAGCAATCTTCAAATATTACCATTTAAGCTCCAAAAAGTGCGCATTTTAGCATGTCTTCACAAATCACTCTGAAATTACTACAATTTACAACTTTAAGCAATTAAGTAACGATTCTTGCAATATTATATAAATGTGGATATTTTTTTAGGATAAAATGATGGTATAAATGTAGGTTATTGATGTCATCAAATATCCCCCACTTGCAATTCATACTTGTCCTCTAGTAGACTCTAGTAATTTATTGGAAATATGTATCAAACCGAAGTTATGGATTTTTCCGTTAAGCATTTCGTTTGTTTTAATACATGTTACAAGAACTAAGACACCTCACGAAATATGGGAAATGATTAACACTCAGTTCATAAACTAATCTAGGTGTAAACATTTAATTGGTATGTCATTGCTCGGTGTGATTAGTTTATATCATATGCTTGCAAGGATACACATTCTCCTCACTAGATCTAAGGGAAAAAAGTCAAAAGGTAAATTGGGTATTCAGGCTTAAGGTGATCATTCTAACAATCTTTCACCGAAAGTACCACACCAACAAGGCAGCTGAATCATACATACACGGCCGTAACGACAGAATAGACATGTATAATTCGATCACATCCTCATTCGAGTTTAACCAAGGGTTTAGGATGAGAGAAATGATATAGGGTAGGGGATCTTTTAACTTCACCAAATGTAATAAACCATAGGTGGTGAATCAAGATTCATGGCCGTAACGATAGAATAGACATGCATACACTCGATCTCAACCTTGTTGAGTAAACCTAAGGTTAGTTGGTAGGAAAGGGAAGCAAATTGTTGTTAAATAAAATTTACAAAACAAATAGATTAAGCTTGGACAAATAAGGTATTTTTCTGACTCGTGCATGATAAAGACTCGAAATATATACAAACGCCTCGATCATAGAAATGACAAAGACAACCTAAGTTGGCGTTCACATACGGTCAACTTCCCAATATCTCAAACTTTACATACTTTTACAAAAGTGGTGATATCAGTCACTTTATACAAAAAATATTTACATCGTTGATTTTTATTGCATATCAATGAATTAATCGATCCTTGCCAAGTATTTCAACGGTTTAGTTTATGGCGAACTGACTATCAATTATCCTCATCTTTTTTTTTGATGTTTTTCAATTTTCCATTTTTTTATTTTTTTTTTTTAAAATAAAATCTCGATGTGATTTCATCTGACTTCACTAAATCATAATTTCATCCGGTAATTTTTCCTTCAAAACACTTCATCTTTTCGGACATAATTCATATCGCAAAAGCTAGCAAAATTAACGAGCTACATTGTTTTTCCCATTGCTTTATGCAAATTTCCCGACCTAACCGGAGATTGATAATTTCACTTGACATAGAAAATACAAAACTTTACACAAAAGCGGGGTTATAGCAAATTGATTTAAGTAGGCTTATTAAGGGTAGGCTTAGTATAAAAGGTGTAACAAAATAGACATTTGGTGTGAAAAGACAGGAATGGTCAACTAGTTGTATCTAGGGGGTCTTCACTCTTTTAGTGAGAGTAAGCAGTTTATACGGGGTTTAATAACCAGTTGTAGTTAGTTAATTTTAAAACATTTAGGCTTTTTGGTGTATTCCTTGGATTTTACTAGTTAATACATCTTACTCCATCTAAGTCATAGTACTCATCGTTTATGGTCTCCGAGTGATATACCAGCCATGTTCTAAAGTCCACTACATCACCGCACCACTCATTAATTTATTGTGAATTTTTAGTAAAACGTTTTGGAACGGAATAGGCTTAATTCTCACAATTTTATCGTTAAGGGTTAATAGTGCGCTGTAGTCATGTATACTTTTAATTTTTACAAAAGTTATGCTAATTTTTTTAATTTGCATAATTTAAGCAATAGATTTTACTTTGTAAAAGAAAGGAGTGTTGCAAAGGTTCGGTAATGCTCGTACGAGTTCAAAACTGTCTTTTTTAGAGTATACCATATCATCCGATTTTTCTTTTTACAGCAGGGTCTGCAATAAAAGTTAGCAGACAAAAGTGCAATTCCTATCTCGGTTATACAATGGTTACAATGCAGGAAAACAATTAAACATACTGTACCGGTAGTCAATACGCCGTATCCCAAACCCAATGATACGTCATATTGCATCTTGTAAAAACATAGGTTTTAAGTTTTGCAGAAATTAAATGCAAAAAATCTGAAGGATGATAACGTCCAGACAGTGTTCGATTCGGCGTTTTACATAGAAGTTTGTTACGGATAAGGTCTAGAGAGACAGACTCAAATCAAATAATTAAAATTTACAATTCAAACAATTAAAAACAACCAGGTTGTCTCCCAGTAAGCACTTTTCTTTCAGCTAGTATTTAAGTTAGACTTTTTCCTTCTTTGCGCTTCATTCATCGTCCGTTTGCTCGCACTCGTCCCCATGAGCGAATCTCTCCATAATCTTTTGGCATGACACAACTTTTTTACAAAAATGTCCTGCTCGAGCACAACACCACTTGTTTATCCATACGTCATGAATGATTGAAAAGCCTAAAATAATAGAAAAATTCCTAACGAAAATAGGTATATCGATCAAAGTCCCTGCTATATTTTTCCCTTCATGATCACCCTTGTCTTTAATTATAGAATTATAAAAACGTTTAATCATGATATTAATAGAAAAGGAAGGGAGCAAATCAGCATTAATATGTCTATACCTAATCATACAAGAAAAATTCATTTTGTAACAACTTTTATAAGTAGTCAAGGGCTTGGCTAAAATAATCTTAATTATTCTAGGTTCTAAAGGCATATCCAACATCATTTATTCAAATATATTTTACTTTGAGTAGGTCGAATGATCATTATTAGCCTCTCCTACAAATCAAGTTTTAGGAACCAAGATCCGTTCTTTCTTTTACCTTATAGCCTTCAAATTATGCTAGTAGTGGTTTGTACTTTTGAAATCAAGTTTCTTCTTTCCCATAACCTTAAGTAATTTTTTTTTTGAAAACATCTATCTTGCATAAGCGGTAGATAAGAATGTCATCGAGGGTCCAAAGGGACATCGTTAATATCGTGTATTTCCAAGATAATCAAATCTATGGGGAGATAAATTTACCAATTCTAACTAGCACATTTTTAGCAATATCCTTTGGATGTTTAATTGTTCTGTTAGCCAGTTCAATAGTTAACCTGGGTGTGAGCTAAATACACTTAGGACCAAGGTTGGAGTAGTAGATAATGCCACTAACACTAACACTTGTCCTAGGTTAACAATGGGCTTTATCAAAACAAATTTATGAATAAACAGGTGAGTAAAGCTCCCTGGGTCTTTTTCTTTCTAAGGCAAGGTGTGATCATAGGTTTCCAGAATCTTAACTTTACGCGCCTCCTTCCAATTATCACAGCAGTAACCATGTAGTCGATTAGGAAACATAACTAAGGTTTAAAGAAAAGAGGTAGAAAGTAGAAGGAAGTCTCGATGATGAAATAAGTAGACGCCTTCGTGAAACCCACTTCAATCTGAAATAAGGGATACCAAATCAACTCTGTGATCACTTGACATTCTAAATCCATATCCATAGCCTTTTTGACGTTTTAGTGAATCTTGTATATAGGATCGTTATAGCATTAAGTGTCGTGTTTGCTTTGGTATTTTGATGGAATGTTGATGAGGTGTCATTTTATACACTATTTCGGGGTCATTTAACCCCCTAAATCATGCAAATATGCCCAGATTATGTGCTTAATCGTTTGTTTTTAGGTTTTTAGCACTTGGATGGCTTTTGGAGGAAATACATGTGACTTGGGCTCATTTGGAGAAGAAACGAACACGATTACGGACCTACACCAAATCTCATGATGACTTTTGCAAACAGTGGCTGGAGACGGCGTCGCAGGCATAAAGCGACGCCGTCGTGATCAATCTAGTGACGGCGTCAGGAATATGGCGACGGTGTCAGGACGTGTCCGACTTAAAGAGGATCTAGAATCGTCTACGTGGCGACGGCGTCAGGATCGCAAAGCGACGCCGTCACGTCGACAACTCTATAAATATAAATATGTTTTTAGGATTTTAGTGCGTAACTTTGGGATAATTTTGTATAACCATAGGGAGGCGAACCCTAGTCATTTTTGGAGTTTTATAGGTCGTTTTTAGGGCCTCAAAACCCTATTGAACTACCTTGAATCCATGATTTAATCAAGTAAGAATATTTATCATTAATCATTCAATATGTCTGTGTATTGTTTGATTAATTTATCTTCTTGCTTTATTTATAACATGCGAGGCTAAACCCTCCTTTGTATTTATCTATGATTGCATGAAACTTAGGTCTTAGATCCTTTTGATGTTGCTTCTTGTTGATGAATGTGCGCGTTAGGCTTTAGAAAACCAGCTTTTGTCTGTATCGTTGTTGATATGTCTAGGGAAACGCGAGTAGTGTAGAAAAGATACCATCGGTAATAGTCTTCATACCACCTTACCCACTATATGGTTGATCCTTTTAAGTTCTTTCACATGCATTTAATATACTCCTAGGGGCCTTGTAATAGTCTTCATACTACCTTACTTGTGCGTTGCCTTAACGGAATATTAAATAGACGGCGGGTTCGTGTAATCCGTTCATGACCTAAGAAATACTTACACAGCTCATCACAAGTGTGACAAAGCAACGGATCTATGAGAAGCAATCTGAGGAGTAGTGCATGATTAGGTAAATACATTTACTTATTATAAAAGTTATCACCAGTAGATTAGACATTAATTAGTTTAGTAATTAGTTAAACAAACCAACCTCTCAAACCATAGATTTACCTGCTTTTATAAAATATAAAAACACAAAAATAATCTTCTCTCAACCTCTAGAAATTTGTTAGACCGTGATCAAGCCTTCCCAACCTATTCCCCTAGAGAACGATAACAACCCTCGAGTCTTCCTATGAAGTCTTCGCAACCTCCATATCAAGTTTTTGGCGCCACTGCCAGGAATAGTTAGGTTTTGATCATAGTTTAACTTAGTTTTACTCGCTTGAATCCTTTCAAGTAAGAATATAATTTCGTGCATTAGCTTTCTCGTAGTCTATCTTTTCTTTATGTTATTTGTTTCGTAGTCCATTCTCATCAACCACCATGGGAG
>BQNB010062321.1:0-36126 GCA_026074375.1 Tanacetum coccineum | reverse complement strand
ACCCTTTTGCATGAAAAAATTTGCAAATTTAGTCCAAAAACCATAATATTGATATTTTTGATTTAGAAATAAATTTTGCAGGTTATAGCTTATTACTATAAGCTAAAAATAAGTAAATTTTATGAGCTTATAGCTTATGAAAAGAGCTTGTGAGCTTAAAAATCCAAAATGGGTTCGTTTGGTTTAAAATGATTAACCCGATGGGTTTAAGGCTTTAAGATTAGTTTTCAAGCTTATAGAAATGATAAATGAGCTTATTGAAATAGCTTATTATAACAGCTTATGGCTTATATCTTGTTAGATACATGAAAAGAGCTTTTTAGGGTTTTTAGAGTGCGTTTGGTTTAGGAAAACCAAATGAGTAAGCTTTAGGGTTTAAGGGCTGATTTCATGAGATCATAAGGATGTATAGGAGCTGATGTATAATCTAAAATAATACAAGAGTTTATAGAACATGGTGAAGACTTACAAAAGCTTAAATGGGTCAAAATTGATGAAATGGGTCGAACACTTTAAGTTATGAATCAAAGACTTCTTTCTTCTTAAATCTTGGCTTCTACTTAGCTTAAACCTTCTTTCTTCTCTTCTATGGCATGGCTAGAATATGATTTTAAGGTAGTATGAAGTTTTGATGGTGAATTGAAAGTGTATGTATGTATGCGTGTATATATAGTGTAAAGAAAAGAGTATTGCCCAAGTTTACTTAGAGTGGTGACCAAGTTAAGTGGAGTGGTAGCCAAAGTGTTGTAGAGTAGTGACCAAGTAATAGCTAGGGTGCAAGGAGGTGATTCATGGAGCTACTTGAGGTGCTTGAGGTGCTTGGTTGTTAGGTTAGAACTAGTTTTAGGTGTTTAGGGTTTTCGTCTAGGTTTAGGTTAGAATTAGGGTTTTGTTTAGGGTTTAGTTTCTTGGTTTAGAAATTGTGCTTTAAGTGCTGTAACTTGTGTTAAAGTGGTGGTAAGAAATAAACATGATTTTGGAGGGAAAATGACCTAGTTTGAATTATATGCATGTTTAACTTGTACTTTGAGCTTTTTGGAGTTGTATATTGGTTTTGGAGGGAATTAATATTCAAAAGTTATGCATTGTACACTTGTACACATGCCTTGAAAACTTGAACATTCACTTTATATGTACACATTTCATATAATTAGGGTGTTGATATAAACGTTAATGTTTGAAATCCGTTTTGTAATAACGTTTTGAAAAGTATGTTAAATAGATAACGTATGATAAAATAAAGTTTAAAACATATTGCTTGACATATTATAACGTTTATTGGCTATAAACGTTGATGAATTTGGCATAGGTAGGTTGCGTAAGCTCGTTTACTTAGGTTATGCAAGTTACGTTGCATAATAGGTGGAATAAAGCAAAAATATTCCCGTGAAAATGGTTGTACTTAATTTAATAAGTAGATATTACATTGATGACAATTGTATCTAATTTAATAGATGGATAATTACATTGATGAAAATTATGGGTTGTTATAGTCTCCCAACCTTAAAAGAAATCTCGTCCCGAGATTTAGTTGGATGTCGGAGTGATGTTTGAAAATAGATGCGGATACTTGGCACGAATTTGATCTTCGCGTTCCCACGTAAATTCTGGTCCTCTTTTAGAGTTCCATCTTACTTTGACTATAGGAATACGACTTTGTCTTAGTTGCTTGACTTCTCGATCCATGATTTCCACTGGTTCTTCCACAAAATTAAGTGTGTCATCGAGCCGAAGCTCTTTCATTGGAATGACGAGAGATTCATCAGATATGCATTTCTTTAATTTTATAAATATTATTTTATAAAACAATTAAAACTACCTTTATCTAAATATATTATTGATCAATAAAAAAATATTAAATCAAGTATTATTAACAAATAATCAATTTTCGAACAACAATGATAGTTTATTTTACGGATACATATACGTAGACATTTATTTAATTAATATGATTTAAATATTTTTTCGACTTTTTAAAATAAACAAACACTAGTAGATGGTGGTGTAACTATACAACTTGTGATATTGTATTTACATTAAATACATTATACTCATACGACCTATGATTAATTAGGTTGCATTCGGATTTCGCGAGACGATTTACTTATTTGATTTAGATAATCAAACCATTCACTTGAGGTGAGTTTATTAGCCTCATTTTCACGAGTCTAATGGATTTTACAATTTATAGGGGTGAGAAAGAAACATGGCATTGTGTTTTACATTTGGACGCAAGTACACTTTAAACAAATTATGAGTTTGCCTAAGTAGCTATAACCCACTATGCCCATGAATCACGAATTGTTAATTGCTAGATTGTAAGCACGAATGGTATGAATAGATCTATTTAGGATTGATATCCCCGTTCGGGTGAGTAGCGCTCATTAGTTTCGACGGTACCGAAATGACGAATGTATACCATGTCGGAACAATTTGAATGTTGTGGGTTGAACATCTACACGAGCACATTATTTGCATTAATTTGCATACATATATGTTGTAGCTTCAGTGTCATGAGCTTAGTGCATTTCGTAATTACATTTTGAGATATTATATGTGTTACATATTTTGCACTAGGAAACCTTGTGCTCCCACTTTATACATTACTTAAACTTGTGAATTCACAACCTTTATGTTGATGTTTTAAAGCATGTTTTTCTCAAGTCAATAAGGCAAAAACAAGGATACATTGGTGGTCATCATTTTGGAGTTACATTATCATAAAGATTTAAGTGCATTACATTTTGGAGATTTGTTATGTATTAAAATCTTTACACTTTTCAAGGATGAAGAAATTAAGCTATGGGCTTTTATAACAAACAATTTACTTAATCTAATGTATCATTTTCAAATGACTCATATAGAGGTCATTCTCATATCTTGTGTTGTTGATCTATGATGTAACACTCTCAGACCTTTATTCCGCTGCGACCCTATTTGGGGGTGTTACAATAACGTTCGTTAGTTCGATCTCGAAATAGTGAGAGCTAATCACCTGAACGAGGGTAGTTACTCCCCAAATAGATCTATTTTATAACACTCGCGCTTACCAGCAGTATGTAACAGCTCATTCTACTTAGGCAATCCGTAATCAGTTCAGAAGTAAAGTAATGTATTTGCGTCCATAAGTGAAAACCAGTGATGTATCTCATTTCGAGATATGTAAATGAGTTTGTAATCAATCTTGTAAATGAATATGTAAACGTTCATGTAAATGAATTTGTAGTCAAGTTATGAAAACAAGTATGCAAAGATTTGTAAATGCGCATGTATTCTCACCTCAAAAGTGATAAAGTATATGTAAAACGAGTAAAACGTAAGGCTATAAACTCACCTCAAGTGAATGTATCGAATGTAGTAACAATCAATAAAGAAGATCGTCACGAATAGCCGAAATACAACCTAATTAATTATAGGTCGTATAAGTACGATGTATTTAAAATAAATACAACAATGTATATTATAAAGTTATATCACCACCTAATAGTTTTGTTTAATTTATAAGTGTTGAAACAACATTTCAGAATAAGTGACCAAGTATGTACTTCTGAAATAATTCCTTATAACTTAGGAAATCATTTAAAATCATTTCGCCTGATTTAGTATTTTTATTTTCTATTTACAGATGTTATATATATAGTTTAATTGTTTTGCAAAATACTATTTATAAAGTTCAAAACATGTATAAAAATTATATAAGTGATGCAACATTATTTTGTAAGGTTTTTATTGAAACGAACAAACACTATTAATGTCAAGAAAATAGTACAGAAAAATTAATATAAAGTTATCAAGCTTTTATAATTTCTAGTTAAATATCTATACATTTCTAGTCTCCGAAAACTTGATGTTTTGTGTAAAACGTCATTCCGAACAACTTTGTAGTTTTATACTTTGGCTGAATAGGACCCGAATGCCCTCAAAAACTCCGTTTTCAGACTCTGCAGTTTTCTCGCAGTTTTTCATAGTTTTATAAAAGTTGTGAAAACATATATAGTTTTAGAAATCTATAAAATTCACAACTTTCTCGTTTTAACTCCGTTTTGCGCGTTCTTTATATGTACGAAATCATGACGAGATAATCTATCATAATAAAATGCACACAAATTTTATAAAAATCTGTACCGAAACAGTTTATGCAAACTGTTTTTGTATAAAAATATTTTCTATATTTTTTACTTATCCCTGGTCTTGCCAAAAATTCATATATCCTTCGTTATAGCTCTTTTTTACAAAGTTCATACTATATATGGACTCTTAATAAAATGTACTTTTGGTCTTGAAGTGTATACATTTTATAAAAATCCGTGCTCAAACAGTTTATACAAACTGTCCGAATATATATGTTATAAAAATTGTTTTTATAACTTTATTTAGTGCAAGTCATTTAAATTAACTAGTACCACATCATTAGTATACTTTCAGTCCCCTCGTTCATTTCCAATTATTTATATCTAATATGTCCAAATAAAATATCCACAACAGTTATTTATGTATAGATCTTTATAAATAAATTGTGACAATTAATTATATAAATCAACTAATACTTGTAATATGTCAAATAAAATATGTTCTTGCATTCTAACATATTTTAAACATCTTTTCACCATCAATATGTATTTTCTTGATTATGTATAAACTTGTTTCTTATTATAACTTGTTAAAATAAAAGCTGCATGGTGATGTAACTATATAAACAAGATGTATGAAAATATAAGAACCATATATGAAAGTATAAAGATGTGAATGGACCTTGAATGAAATATGAAGATGGTGAACACATGATCTAGACCTAATCAAACCCTTTGTTTGCAACTAGTCCTAAACCCACTTGATTATAATTAAACCTTTACATGTAAACACCTTAGAATAACCCTTTAATTAATCTTGTATACTTGTAATATTAAGAAAATGGAAACTATAAAAGTTTTTCTTACCCTATTTTGAGTCGTAGGCTTTAATAGAGAGAAAGAGTGTATTTTGTGAATTTTGTAAGTAAGAAGTGAAGTGTGAAAGGCTTGTGATATGCTTCCTTTTATAGTTAAAATATCTAGGGAAAACCATTAACAGCAAAACCATGGTTTAGAAAAAGGGGAGTGGTCTTATAAGTGATTAGCATGGTGTGTAAGAGAGTAGCTAAGTGTAAGTAAAAGTTGATGGTTTGGTAATAAGCACATGGTATTTTCTAAAGTAAATTGGTATGGATTTTGTGTAATTACTTGTATGATGGTATTGATTTAATGTGTATGTATACACATAGGGTCAGCATAGGTGGAGTTTTGTGTAATAATTATATACTTTTTGGGTATTGGGTATTATTGTGGGTATTTGGTTAGGTGTAGATAGGTAGAATGGTTTACATGTATAAAAAAGGTTTCAAAATGCGAAAGGTAAACATTATACGTAACTTATAAAAATAAAATATGAAAAGTTAATTATTATTTTCATAAAAAATAATATAACACTTGTTTGACGTAAACTTTTATTTTTTTAATGTCATTTTACGTTAAATGTTGATTATTAGTTTACGCGATTTAACTAAACGGTTGAAATTAAAAGTAAACGCGTAAAAGTTTAAAATAACTAGTTGAGAGTTTATTGACGTAAAATGATGTGAAAATGTGAATTGTTACAATTTTTGGGTATCGTCATATTTGGGAATGATCATATTGCTAAGATAATAGGTTATGGATACTATCAAATGGGGAACGTTACAATATCTTGGGTTTACTATGTGGAAGGGTTAGTACACAACTTATTCTCCGTAGGACAATTTTGTGATTCTGATCTCGAAGTAGCTTTTCGCAAACACACCTGCTTCATTCGTGACTTAGAAGGTGTTGATCTACTCAAGGGATCAAAGGGTTCAAACTTTACACTTTATCTATGGAAATTTTGTTGCTATCCTTTCCTATATGTCTCTTGTCTAAGGCCTCAAATACCAAGTCTTAGTTGTGGCATCAAAGATTATCTCATTTAAACTTCAATTATATCACTTCTCTTTCCAAACAAGGTCTCGTCCGAGGACTTCCAAAACTAAAGTATCAGAAGAATCACTTGTGCTCTACCTATGCTTTTGCTAAAAGCAAGAAACACTCCCACAAACCCAAAGCCGAAGACTCCATTTAAGAAAAACTCTATCTGCTGCATATGGATCTTTGCGGGCCAATGAGGATTCAAAGTATCAATGGGAGAAAATATATATTAGTTATCGTTAATGATTATTCTCGATTTACATGGGTGGAATTTCTATGATCAAAGGATGAAGTTCTAGAGTTCGTGATCAATTTCCATAAAATGATTCAAGTTCGTCTGAATGCAATCGTTCGTAACATCAGGACTGATAATGGCACAAAATTTGTCAATCACACACTGAGAGCTTATTATGAAGAAGTCGGA
The DNA here is from genome assembly GCA_026074375.1 of Tanacetum coccineum. Lineage (NCBI taxonomy): Eukaryota > Viridiplantae > Streptophyta > Magnoliopsida > Asterales > Asteraceae > Tanacetum > Tanacetum coccineum. The sequence goes on along the minus strand of BQNB010062321.1, from coordinate 29,727 downwards.
ATCTCACATCAAACATCCGTTGCTCGCACTCCACAACAAAATGGCATTGTTAAAAGACAGAACCATACTTTAGTGGAAGCTGCTCGCACCATGTTGATCTTTTCAAAGGCTCTGTTATTTCTCTGGGCAGAAGTAGTCGCGACAACTTGCTATACTCAAAACTGATAATTAATTCGAAAACATCACAACAAAACACCGTATGACCTTCCCCATGATAGGAAACCTGATTTATCTTATCTTCATGTCTTTGGTGCTCTTTTCTATCCCACTAATGACAGTGAAGATCTTGGTAAGTTAAAACTTAAAGCTGATATAGGAATCTTTATTGGTTACGCTCCTGTAAAGAAAGCATTTTGAATCTACAACAAAAGGACTTGTTTAATCATAGAAACTATTCATATTGATTTTGATGAGTTGACAGCAATGGCTTCTGAACAATTCAGTTCAGGACTCGGCTTAAACTTTTAACTCTTTGAATAATCAGTTCAGAACTCATGCAAAACATTCCTTCTTTAACTATGTATGTCCCACCAACAAAGAATGACTGGGAAATATTGTGTTAGCCAATGTTTGATGAGTACCTTAATCCTCCACCATGTGTTGATCCTCAAGTTCCTGCAGTCAATGCTCCAGAACCTGTTGTTTCAACCAGTACACCTTCCTCAACTATAATTGATCAAGATGCACCATCTACAAGTACCTCAAAAATAGTTCAAGAAACACCATCACCAGTGATTCCTCTCAGTGTTGAAGAAGCTGACCATGATATTGAAGTTGCACACATGAATAATAATCCCTATGTTGATTTTCCAATTCTAGAACCAAGTTCTAAAGAATCCTCTTCTCAGGTTATTATTCCAAAAAATGTGCACTCAGTCAACCAACCACCCAAACACATCAATAAATAGACCGAATATCACCCACTTGATAATGTAATTAGCGATCCTTCTTGACCAGTCTCCACTCGACATCAACTACAAGATGAAGCCATATTCTATTATTTTGATGTTTTTCTTTCTTCTATTGAACCCATGAGTTATAAAGAAGCATTGATAGAATCCTATTGGATTGAAGCCATGCAAGAAGAACTCAATGAGTTTGAACATCTTGAAGGTTGGGAGTTGGTACCTTGTCTGGATCGTGTTATGATTATTACCTTGAAGTGGATATACAAGGTGAAATTAGACGAACTGGGAGGTGTGTTGAAAAATAAGGCTTGCTTGGTAGCGAAGGGATATCATCAGGAAGAAGGCATAGACTTTGAAGAATCTTTTGCTCCAGTTGCACAACTCGAGGCTATCCGTATCTTTATTGCATTTGTTGTTCATATGAACCTGATCATCTATAAATTGGATGTGAAGACCGCATTCTTAAATGACATACTGCATGAGGAGGTCTATGTTAGTCAACTGGACTGGTTTGTAGATCCAGAGTATCCCAACCATGTGTACAAGCTTAAGAAAGCCCTTTATGGTTTGGAATAAGCTCCACGGGCTTGGTATGATTTGCTCTCATCGTTTCTACTCTCCTAGAAGTTCTCAAAAGGCACCGTTAATCCTACAATATTCATCAGGAGAGAAGGCAAAGACATATTACTGGTAAAAAATTTAACGATATTATATTTGCTTCCACTAAACCTGATCTTTGTGAATCATTTTCTAAAATCATGTGTTCAAAATTCAAGATGTCGATGATGGGAAAACTATCATTTTTCTTAGAACTTCAGATTTGTCAAAGTCCCAAAGGCATCTTTTTAAACCAATCCAAATATGCTCTTGAATCACTTAAAAAGTAAGGTATAGAAACCTGTGACCCATTGGATACTCTAATGGTGGAGAAATCCACGTTGGATGAAGACCCACAAGGGAAAGCCGTTGATCCTACACGTTATCGTGGAATGATTGGCACCCTTATGTATCTATATCCATAGACGCAGACATTTATTTGTTGTGTGTATGTGTGCCCGGTATTAAGGCTACCGAAAAGCCCTACATCGTTTTAAGCGAATCATTCGAACCTGATGAGTGAACCATAAATATAGGTTCTAAGTATTAGAATGGATTCTTGTCATTGCTCTAACTACGACAACTTTATAAAGATGTTGACCATAGCGGTATGCCAAGATAACCAAAAAAAGTACGTCTGGAAAATAAAAAAAGGTAAATAAATGCCAAAAAAAGGCCCTAATAAGTGATAGATTGGTGAGCTGGTCGTCAGAGAAACAGAAGAGCATAGCCATATCCAGTACAGAAGCTGAATACATCGCCTTGTCAGGATGTTGTGCTCAAATACTTTGGATGAGATCACAATTAACTGACTATAGTGCTAAGTTTCAACAAGATACCTCTGTACTTTGCGATAATAAAGTTCATTGCTTTATGTTGCAACAACGTCCAACACTCCCGATCTAAGCATATTAACATCAGACATCACTTTAACAAGGAGAAAGTGGAGAATGGGGTGGTTGAGTTGTATTTTGTCAGAACAGAGTATCAATTGGCAGACATTTTCACTAAGCATATAGCACGAGAACGACTTGAATATTTCTCACAACAAGCTATGGTATGAGAAGTATGTCCCTCCCGAGACTGTGAAAAGCTGGCAGAACCGAAGAGGAAGAGTAATGGTGGATAAACTCCTTCACATATATCCGTCTGTGAATCATATGTATATAAGAAAATCAGAAAAAAAACCCAAAAAGATTCTCATTTAATATAAAAATTTCAAAAAAATAAAAAATATAAAACCAAAAAAAAAAATACAAAATTAAAAAAGCAAATACAAAATTAAAAAAATCAGAAAATATAAAAATATGGTGTTCATGACATGTCTTCTGAAAAACGATAACATTTACGGCCTTAGAAATGTTATTCAATAATGATACGAGGCTGTAAATGAAGTTCAAGCAGAAATTCAAATTGTTTTCAAAACATGTCATATGGCTTGCTATTATTTCAGATAGCAACTCGGTCTTCAACTTAAAGGCAAGTATTTCGCCAAAAAGAAAACTTGACCTCACAACGGGAAATTAATTTTTCTCGGGTATAAATTACTTGATATTCATACAAAGGCTTGTGTTTACTTTGCAACATAACCCGTGCTTCCTTATCAAATAGATGTACGTGTTAGTGCATTTATTTATGTAAAACGAGAGAAATCTTGTTTTTATTGGTGTTGTTTTTTGAAAAATAATTAAACATATTAGTTTCTCATCAGAAATGATTTTAAAAGAATTTTCTATCGCTCAAACAATGTCTACAGCTCTTTAAATAGAAAACGGGACATTAATTGAGGGGGAGAAATAGTCAAATTCTTTCAAAAATGATCTTTCAAAAAGTCATTTCAGAATAAAAAGGAAAAAGGTTTTAACTATAATTGATCATCAATTAAAGGGGAGTTAATATCATTTTAACTCAAAAGGCCTTAAGATGTTATTGGTTTTATCCTTTAGGGACTAAATGGCAAAAGATAGGACTTAGAACCTAAGTGTATAACTTTAAGGGCTTAATATGTCAATTATATAACTAGCTTTAGACTTAGGTATAAGTTTAAAATAGATATAGAAAAAGTTATGAACTACAAGGACCATTTTTGCCAAATCTTGAAAAATGGCTGGTTAACCCTCCCTTTCAAACACAAATCGCACACACCACTCATACACACAAATCCAAACACTCTTATTTCCTCTATAACATAAATCGCATGCTTCATACATCAAAATCAAATCTCGTTTTCAAGCTAAAATGTACACTCTAATATGTTTAGTCACTTTGTAACATCTCCCTATTAAAACGAATTGCATTAAAACTCCTTTTACACTCGAAAATCATTCAAAAATGATTTAGCGTTCATAAGTAAAAAAGTTGAGATTTTTGCTAATTGATTAAGGGGTTTTGTTCATTAGGGTGCGTCTAAGCCTTGTGAGAAACAGTTTTTGGTAATTTAAATGTATGCGTGAGATATAGTGATTTTCATACTATATATGATGCGAAACATGTAGTGTTTGTGAATCTGTTTGCGGGGTTGTGTTCAGTAGCATCATTATAGCATTCTTATGCCTTTGGAAATGGTTTTTTTCCCTTAGGTTCTCTTTTTCTTGGAAAAGTTGAAGTCTAGGTGCGTAAATTGTTATTTGGTAGAATGAATGTTATAGTGTCATGCTATACATGTTGGTTAACTAATATAGGTCCATAAGAGCTCATTATCTACCCCCAAAATGGTATTTATCATGTTTGCCATTTACTCCACTCTTGTGTGTGCTCGAATTTCCTTTAAAGGCTCTAAATGTTGTTTAAATCTTGGATTTATGGATTCTAAAGTTATTCTGAATGATTAATGATGATTGTGGTAGAATCTCAGCCATTTTTTATAGATAAAAGTTAAAATTAGGACGTGGTTGAAATCAATGCGAAATATGTAAGGTATGAATCAATTGAAACATGTTAGGTTTGGTCTGAACAAAACATGTAACTTTTAAACTGTGCAAAATATGTTTTATTTCATGCGAAATATGTCTAAGTGTTATCAAGTGAAAGATGTTAGGCTCTGTGCGAAATATGTTTGTGCTAGTCTGTGCGAAACATGTTCATGTATGCCATGCGAAACATGATTGATCTATATGAAACATGACAGGGTACATTCCAAGCGAAATATGTCAAAATATAAAAGGAAACTCTGCCCAAAATTTTTAAAATTTGTGTAATACTTGCTCATTATGTCTTAGTTTATCTATGTTTTAATTAAATGTGTATTATTTTCCTTCTATTTGAATGTGTGTTCTAAGTTCCCTTAGACTTGTTTAGTTGACTTCATCAGTTGACTTTGACTATTAACCTTAGTTGACTGTATTCGTAAAGTGTAGTAATATTGTCACGTTTGCATGAAACTTAATCATAGCATAGTCCTAAATCAATCAAATCATCAAGGATAACCAAATTAGTCAGTAAAATATATTTGTTGTGTATATAAACTGTATTGATTAATTCTTAAGCAGAATCATGAATCCAAAAGAAACTCAACAAGTTGTTGCTCGTGATGAAAAATGGGTTCCATCTATAGAAAGGGTCAAGATAAGCTCTACCAATGTTAGACTGGAAACCACTATGCATCAGAAAGAAGAAACATTTCATGTCATCATTGATGTAATCAAAAATTCCATGTTCTTCAAGGCTTTCACTATCACTATAGAAGTCCCTGAAATCTTTATGCAGCAGTTCTGGTACACCATCAATAAGGTCAAAGACTCAGAATCTTATGAATTCTTTTTGGCCAACAAGAAGTGCATTGTCGATGTTGAAGTCTTTAGAAAGATTCTAGATATTTGTCCAAGAGTTGAAGGTGAAGAATTCACTGAGGTACAAGATGATGATGCTACCCTCACATTCCTCATTGATCTTGGCTACAAAGGTTCACTACACAAGTATACCAATATGTATGTAGATCACATGCATCAACCAAGGAGAACTTTGGTAGCAGTTATCAACAAGTGTCTCTTTAGGAAGACTGCAAGCAATGACAAACTTAAAAAAATCTAGAATTGACATATTGTGAGGCATGTTCTACAAAGAAAATGTCGACTATCCAGAGCTAATTTGGGAAGACTTTGCTTTCCAGATTGACCACAAGAAGGAGATAAAATCAAGACGTAAAACTATGCCATTCCCCCGATTCACCAAAGTCATCATCAATAACTTCCTCTCACAACACAAGTCTCTCTCCTACCTCAAGTTTCAACACTATCATACAATCAAGGATGATGGTATTTTGGGGGGGTAAAGTACTTCTTTAGTTTGAACTCTAAGGATACTACAGTGATGCTTGAGATCAAGCTCGTTGTTGATATTAAAATCCAGATCTGAAGTTCCACACTATCCAGTCTCGCATTTGTGATTTATTATACCTGAGTTCGTGATTTCTGAGCCTGCGGGTCGCCCACACTTATACCCTTAAACTACCTTCCATGGCTTCCCGCAACAACTCATTCTACACCCCGGTTATTCTGTCTCACACTATACACCTATACCTCACCAAGACAACAACACCAATCTCTAAAACCACCAATCATAACTGATGCACCAACCATCACCACAGGCTTGTCCATGAATTCCGATACTTCTACTGTTTAGCTAAATCCCATATGAAGTTCCTCATATCCAGTACTTAGAGTACCAGTATCTGTGATTTTTGAGCCCTTAGTCCTCTCACCAGTTAAAGAAACTCCTTTAGTAGCACCTGTAACAACTCTACCTCTTCTATCTGTCTCCATCATAACACATGTACCTCACCAAACAACAACACCAATCCCTACACAACCAATCACAATCGATGCTCCAACCATCACCACTACTGTCTGCACTCATTGATGTTCAACTAAGAGTTACAAATTTAGAAAAGGATATGTCTGAGCTAAAGAAAATAGATCACTCTGCTAAAGCTCTTGCTACTCTTAAGTCATGAGTTCCAACGGTTGTTGAATAGTATCTTGGATCTAAAATCGGTGATGATCTTCAAAAGGTTCTACAAAGACACACTGTAGACCTTATTCTGAAATACTCTATGAAGCCAGCTCCCGAGTCTAGCAAGATTCAAAAACCAACAATAGACCTTAAACAAGAATCTGAGAAGAGTGCTTCAGAGATTGTCAAGATCAAGAGGGAACAAGCTGAGAAGAAGAAGATGCCGAAGTATACAATTAAATCTACTAACAACGCAGCACTCAAAGAGTATGATCAGAAAAGCGATCTCTACCAAACCATGCATGAGAACAAGTATTTCAACAGAAATCATGCTAATCACGCATTGTACCATGCTCTCATGGAATCTTTGATAGAGGATGAAAATGCCATGGATAAGGGAGTTGCTGATATAGTAAAGAACCATAAAAGATAGCATGATGATGATGACGATTATGATGGTGAAGACCCTTCAGCTGGACCAAACCAGGGTAAAAAGACAAAGAGGCGAAGAACCAAAGATTCAAAGTCTTCCAAGAAACTATCCACCACCAAGGAAACCCCTAAAGGTAAAGCTCCATAAAAAAAGGTTCTAAAACTAGTAAGTCTGCATCTGTAAAGGATGATGCATTCAACACTACGGGTGAAGATGTGGTTTGTGATGATGATTAACCACAAGACACTTCAAAACCCAAGACTCATAAGACTCTGAATCCAGATTGGTTCAAACAACCTTTAAGGCCTCCTACTCTTGATCCGGAATGGAACAAGCGTCAAGTTATACTTGATCAAGCTGAACAGCCTGGGTTCAACCAAATGGTCTCTGCTAGAAAGGATCCTCTCACTTTCAATGATCTATTGGCCACTCCGATTGACTTGTCCAAGTATGTGTTAAATCGACTCAAGATAGATAATCTTAATCAAGATCTGTTATTAGGACCGGCCTTCAATCTGTTAAAAGGCACATGCACTAGCAACATCGAACTTAAGTACAACTTCCAAGAGTGTTTCAATGCATTGACAAATAAACTTGATTGGAACAATCCAGAAGGAGATTGTTACCCCTTTGACCTGTCCAAACCTCTTCCTCTGTAAGGTCGCCTAGGCTATCTAACCGTTGTCGCTAATTAATTCTTCAACAATGATCTGGAGTTTCTAAAAACTTCTGATCCAAAGAAAACGTACACTACGTCTATCACAAAGACAAAAGCTGCTCGGTATAAGATAAAGGGAATTGAAGACATGGTCCTTACACTTTGGAGTACTATCAAACATGCGTATGACAAAGATGCTAAAACAGGGATCAAGCATTAGGGCGAAAGGCGTAAGCTTTGGTATAGATCTTAGATGAATAAATTTTCCAAGCAAAATGTCTATTCCACTCAGAAAATTCTTGGTATGAAGAGTGTTAGTGTCAAGAAACTGCATAAATATGGTCACTTAGAAGAAGTTATGGTGAAAAGAGCTGATTGACAGCTATACAAATTTAAAGAAGGTGACTTCATTGATCTACACTGGAATGACGTTAAAGACATGTTGATTCTTGCTGTTCAACACAAGCTATTCCATCTCAACGAAAGTGACATTGTTGACTTTATTGTGGCTCTTCGTATGTTTACAAGAAGTCTTATCATCAAACATTAAGTCGAGGATTTACAGCTTAGAATAGAGAGTTACCAGAAGAAACTTAACATCACTGCACCTCAACAGACCTTTCTAGAAATAGAAATCAAAGAACTCTACACTCCATCATACAAACTGCCAGGGGTAATCTATGAAGACTTGACCAAACGAAAACGAGTGATGCAGGCTGATAAGCTGTACAAGTTCTCGAATGGGACACTCAAGAAAGTTTGGGATGAGCTTCATCATAAATTACTCGATTTTCATTTGGGATACAACGACGAGATGTCATGGAGAAAGTGGACAGCCATAGACAAAAAGAGATCGGAGCTTATGGTCGAGTTGATTGATAAGAAGATGCGTGAAAGATGAATCATTAGAAACTTAGAGCGATTGGTTGGTGCCGCTGCTCTTATGAAGACTTAACATCACATGCACTTAGTGTACTCCTAGGGGCTATGTAATAGTCTTTATACTACCTTGCATGTACGTTGCTCTAGCGGCATACTAAGTAGATGGCGGGTTCATGTAATTCATTCATGCTTTAGGAAATAGTTACATAGATCATCATAAGTGTGACAAGGCAACAACACTAGGAGAAGCAATCTAGGGAGTAATACATGATTAAATAAACACATTCTTTTATCTTATTGTTATCACCAGTAGCTTAGTTAATATTTAGTTTAAATAGCAAAAACCAAACCTCTCTCTAATTATATAATTTACATGCTTTCCAAAAAATATAAAAATACAAAAATAATCTTCTCTCAACCCTTAGAATTCTATTAGACCATGGTCAAGCCTTCCTAACCTATTCCTCAAGTGAACGATAAACAACCCCGAGTCTTGCCTATATTACACTACAACGATTAGGTACACTGCCTAGGGAGTTGTAAAACTTCTCGTGTAGAAGTCCTACGATGATCGTACATCAAGTTTTTGTGCCACCGCCTGGGGAATAGTTAGGTATTGATCATAGTTTAGCTTAGTTCTACTTGCTTGAATCCTTTCAAGTAAGATTTAATTCCCGCATATTAGCCTTCTTGTAGTCTATCTTTTTCTTCGTTATTTCTGTTTCATCTGTTCACTATGAGAGTAGCCCAAACAGTTTAAAAAGTTAACGGAACCTCTCGACGAACCCGAAAGAGAATTCCGAAGGCTTAGGAGAGCTGCTTTGCGATCACATCAAAACGACTCTCTTGCTATTGCCGAAAGAAACCTCTTTGACGATGAAGCATCTTTCGTTCCAACACATCCGAACCTAAAACCGTTCAAACCCCTCCCAAGACCCTGCATGAACATTCTCGCCCCACATCCTTCGGTTTCCAAAATCCAATCGCCGTTCCAACCGAACAAACTGGAAGAATCATTGACTCACACGACCTCTGGTTGATTCAAAATACATGCACTTTCCAGGGACTAAAAACCGAGGACCCCCTCCGCCATGTTAAACACAATCTAAGTATCGTTGATAACATACAAGCTAACGGAGCCATAAGGGATACATCTAGGTTAAGATTCTTCCACTTCTCACTCAAAGGAAAGCTGAAGAAATGACTTGGACAGAATACCCATCACTCAATTCAACGAGTGGGAGCAGCTCTGTGTCACGATTCCTCGACTATTTCTTTTTGGTTGGACGTACCTAGGCCCTTAGAGAATTAGTCATTCGATTCAAACAAAGAGACGACGAACCCATCACAAAAGTGCCTGGATCCGTTTCCAGGACTTAATCAACCAAGTCCCCCATCATGGAATACAGAAATGGCTTATGGTGCAAATATTTCATGATAACATATCTCAGGACGATCATAGGAAACTCGACCAGTTCACTCAATTCCGCATCCACTCTCTCACCGAAGAAGAAGGGTGGATTCGATTGAAGAATATGTCCAATCACCTAGTTGAATCTATGTGATGCATGTCACCACACTTGAACATTTCTTTCCATTTTGAAAACAATGAAACCCTACATTCAGGGGGCGCCTAAAAAGGGCTTTCCATCAAATCTCCTACCTCGATGCTCCTACGTCGAGAAGTCGCGGCTAAAATCCCCCTACCTAATTATGCGACTATCGACGGGAGGATCTCACATGAGGCCGTTGGAATGCAAGCAAACTTAGCCAGGTGAATTGGAATGCTTATCGGGGGAGTCTTCTTTAATGACCTTCTTCTTCTAGGTTCTACAGGAACGATGATACATCCACTATGGGCGGAATAGCAAATGTAAAGAAATTGGGGTGAGGATGGGCCCCGACTGCATTGTCAGAAATAAGTTTGTGGCCGAGAACTCGCCAACCTTCATGCTCTGAGAAAAAGTCCACACATAAAGCGATAAGGAAATATGCTTGTCCAACATCGCAAGGAACTGCGTGAACAATACTCCCAAATACTTTCAACGATTAGCAAATGTAAAACTCCCAAAACCGAAAGCTTACGACCCTTCGACATAAACAACCAGATCAGGAATTAGCACTCCGAGACACATACCTTTTCCATGCCCACCCCACGAACGCGACTGAAACTTCACCGAAATAGGTGAAACGAAAAGGAAGGGTTAAGGGCGTCAAACCAAAAAAACTTTACACGAGACCCGCCCCAAGGACATCCATCCTTTACCCGCCTTCCAAAACATCCAATCTACCTTTTCCATCCAGATTAAAGAAGCAGAAAAAGGATGACGAGGATGAAGCGGCCTGTCTTTCAATCTTTTAAGCAAATTACTATCAATATGCCATTATGGAAGCAATGTTTTCACATGGCAATATGGAGCTAAGGTTTTGTAAAGACCTACTTATCGCATAAGGAAAAAAACTTGAGAAGCAGCTCCTCGGTCAAACTTAAGGGAGGAGTGTTCGCTATATCATTCAAAGGAGTTGCCCTAAAAGGAAGGAGACCAGGAAGCTTCACCACTGCCATGTCTCCTCGGACCGCTAGGCAGTTATAAAATGCCTTGGTGATATTAGGGCGCATGTATTAACCTTCATGCTTACATTTTCTCTTTCGAAAATTAGGGATTTCTAAAATCAAACCTACCAATAGGAGTATTTCAGTTGGGCCCGATCGGTCCATCAATATACCTATCGGGGTCTATGAGAATCTATTGGTAAAGGTAGGCAAATTCATCTTCCTGGTCGATTTCGTGATTCTAGAAATGGACGAAGACGAGCTAGTCCCAATCATTTTAGGACGGCCCTTCCTCGCTACGGCAAGGGCTGTGATCGAAGTACATGAGGGAAATTTAAGTTTAAGGGTCAGAAATGAAACCATCACCTTCAACATCGGGAAATCTATGAAATCTAAACATTTCTGCGATGACTACCTGTACTGCGCCGATCACACCGCTAAGCTGATCCAGGGACAATGGGTCGACATAGTAAACCATGACGGAAAATGGACTAAAGAAGATGAAGAGGAAGATTCTAACAAAGCACTCACTGTTTCTTTCTACCAGAGGACAGAACCTGTTGAACCACTTGAATGGAAAGCTCCAGACAATCGATTAAAACCATCAAGCGTAGAACCACCCAAACTCGAATTGAAGGAATTACTTGAACATCTTGAGTACGCTTTCCTCTAGGAAGACAACCAACTCCCGGTGGTCATCTCATCAGCATTGTCCACCGATGAAAAAACCAGACTCCTCGAGGTTCTTTGAAATCATAAAGGGGCAATCGCTTAGAGTATTGCAGACATTAAAGGAATCGACTCGTCCTTTTGTACTCACAAAATCCTCATGGAAGATGAGTTCAAACCAAGTGTCCAACCTTAAAGACGGGTTAACCCCAACATCAAGGAGGTAGTAAAAAAAGAAGTCATAAAACTCCTTGACGCTGGATTAATCTATCTCATCTCCAATAATCCATGGTTAAGCCCTGTCCAGGTTGTCCCAAAGAAGGGAGGGATGACCATAGTAAAGAAGGAGAAGGACGAGATCATCCCACAACGGACCATCACTGGATGGCGCGTGTGTATCGACTACCGTAAGTTGAATAATGCGACCCGAAAAGATCACTTTCCACTTCCGTTCATCGATCAGATGCTCGAACGATTGGTTGGGCATGAATACTACTGCTTCCTGATGGTTTTCTGGATACTTTCAAATCCCTATGCCTTATAGTAAGGGATCAAGGAGGAAAAGCCACATTCACCTGTGTAAAACTTAATTTCCCTCCAATATTTCATCAATGTAATATCTACTTACTATATTAAGTACAACCTTTTTCACGGGAATATTTTTCGTTTTTATTCCATTCTATTATGTAACCTAGTTTACATTTTTAAAGTAAATGAGCTCACGCAACCTCTATCAGATTGCCATCTATATCTATATTATTTGTAAACATCCTAATATATCAAGTCTATATTCTTTAATATCATTTTACCTGTACATTATCATTGTAACGTACTTTTCAATACGTTATATCAAAAACAAGCATTAATCGTAAATGTTTATATTCAATACCCCCTAAATTATATGTAATGTATACACATAAAATGAAATACAAGCCTTCAAGCATGTGTACAAGTGGACAATTCATCACATTTGAATTATCTTTTTCCTACTTGATTCAAGTACAACTTTCTAAAAGCTTAATGAAAAGTCAACTAATAAAGAAAGTCAAACTAGGTCTTTTTAACCTACTAAATAACCTTGGTTTATTACACCACTTTAACACAAGGTACAAGCACGTAATGTTTGTACTTCTAACCTAACCTAATCCCTAATACTTCTAAAACATAATCTATAAACCCTAAAACCCTAAACGTAAACATAAAAACCCTAATTTCTCTTTAACCTAAACCTAAACCCTAAACCTTTAAAAATTAGCCCTAAACATAATGCTAAACCTAAACCTTAATCCTAACACTAAATCCTAAAATATCTTAACCCTAATTCCCATAACCTAAATTAAATCACTAAAACCCTAACCCAAAATTAAAACAACCCGTCACCCCTTTTTCTTTATTTTGACCCATTTTAAACCTAAGCTAGAACCCTGCACCTCAAAGCACCTCTATTACCCATCACTACCATATCACCAAGCAGTACCAAGCTCTCTCCATACCTATTTGTAAGCTACTTTTAAAAAAACACACTCCTTGTTCTTCCTTGTGGTTTGCCATTTGGCTTCAAAACACCCCTCCAACTCCCCTTTCCCATATATAGTCCTAGCGCTAAATACTCATGATATAGCCATCAATAGTCATTACCTATGACCCTTGGCCACTACTACAAGCTCTAAACTTAGGCACCAAGGTTTTCGATTGTACTATATATAGGACATACATAAACAGACATTCATTTACACTCAAATTTCATCGCACACACTCAATATGGAGTTCTAGCAATTCCTAGCAGGCAATTGAGATCACAGAGAATTACCTATGCTCAGTATAGAAGCAAAGATATGCAAGAAAAACGAAAGTGCTTGAAGCCATTTCTAAGGGTCACGGAGTATAAAACAATTTTGACCTATTTTAGCTCAAGGAAGCCTAAGATCTTGTTCCATTAAACTTATAATCCTGTTATTTAGAATGTTCATAATACTCTTAAGATCATATATAAACTCTTTTTTGAATCCTTGAATCCTCAAACCCATGCGTTTTAGTGTTAAAACCCTAAAAATGACCCGTTTTGATTTTCTAGCTAACGAATCCTTTTTTAAACTTTTGTTTACCATTAGAACATCTTATTTTTGTTATTTAATAAGTATAACATGCACAATTTACATTTGACCATTTAAAATAGCTTGCATGGCTTTTTGGACTTGTTTTGCAAATATTTCCATGCATAGGGGTATATATCGTAACTTTCTAAAATTTATAACTAAAAGGGTTGAAAAAGTCTTTATTATTAAGTTATAAAACTATAAGGAACCTATTTTGCCATGTTTCATACGTTAAAGGTTTAAAATATTATATAAAGGAATACAAGTTGTAAAAGTTTTATAATCCAAGGGTTTTATATTACAATTTTTGCAAACTTTAAAGCATTTAAATTATAATATTTTTTTGTTAATTTTAAACATATATTATTAATAGTATAAAACTCGGTTTTATTAAAAAACCTGACACATTTATCGTTATTAATCGTAAATTCGTCGAATTTATTTCGCTTTTATATTTAACGTAATTTTATCTTAAACAACTTTTGAGAAACTTAAAATCTTGTCGTATCACGTTACTAGGGGAAATTTCATATGAAGGTTTCTTTGAGTTTTCCTTTTGACTGAGTTTGTGGGTTTCATGATTTAAAGTTGCCCGGCTCCTCAACGATACTGCATGGACTCTGGATTACTGATTGCCCAAACAGATACAATATTTCCATAATTTTAATAAAATCAAAGATATACGTTAACTTTATAAAGTTTTGTAAAAAAAAAAAATAAAAATACATAAACATCCCACTAAGATTTGTTATTACTTCAGGGTGTGTGATAAAGCCGTTACTTTCACTTGTTTGACTTTTCCTTCATATCAGATTCCCTATACTGTCTAAGGTGAGTTAATTTTTTTTTTAGGGGGCCCCCTTTTCGCATTTTAATTCTTTTTGATTACTTTTTAAATCCAGCGAGGGGATACATTGCTCAATTTATTTTTAAATATTCACATAGTACTTAAAACAGATATTGTGGAAGTTCATAGACACGCCCTTTTACTTTATTTACATGTTTTTATAATCCCAGCGTGAGGGGGATACGTGCTTGTTTTATACAAATTAAACACTAAGTGATTGTGATATATTTGATATGTTATATCTCACTGTGAATAGTATTAAATAATATATATATTTTAAAAAAAAAATATTGAATATTCCCCATCTTTTATGTTTTCTATAATTCCGTGGGGATTCATGCATATAAACTATTGAATACAAGTGGTATTTTCCAACTACTATGCTATCCTGATATTTTATTGCCCTAAGTTACCTCTATATTCCCATAAGACATCCCAGTATTTTTGGGTAATAGCTCCCAGTATCTCTTTGAGTATAGATGATAGTTTCTTTGGGTAGTAGCTTCCCAGTATCTCTTTTGGGTAATAGTTCCCTAGTATCTCTTTTGTTAGTTGCTCCCAGTATTGTATTCGGATGAGGGCTCCCAGGTTCTATTAAGTTTATAATATGTGATTCATGAGCTAATTAGGGCAATAATACTGTTTTCCACAATAATACTATTTTCTATGATAATTGTATGTGTTGCAATTCATTACCAACCTATGGATAACATTGTTCTCGAATTTTTTCATGATAATTGTAAATGCAATTACAATATTAACAAAGTGTGGGTTGTATAACAACGTAAAACCCAACTATTGACTTATACTTCAACTATTATATTGTAAAACCTATGAATTTACACTCAACCTTTGTGTTGACACTTGTTAGCATAGTTTATCTCAGGTAAATGAAAGCAACTATGGCACGTACTTGGAAGATGGCTAAATACTGTTATCATTCAAACTTTTATGTTTATGTTTTTGGGACCTCCTTTCGTAAAACTCTGATTGTTATTGAATGATAACTGAATTTTCCAAAAAGTCTTTTTGAGCGTTTTCTATATTATGTCTGTTGATCCATGAAGTAATACCCCCGCAGATTAGCTTCGCTGCTATATGTCAAAAAATAGTGGTGTTACAAAATGACGTTACAGGACCTTCGCATACAAGAAGCAATCCATTCGGATTATGTAATTCCCAACCACTTTTTCATCGCCTTGATGACAAGCAATTTTCCTATGCGCTTATCGAGGATAGCATGGAAGTATTCATGGAAGACTTCTCCGTCTTTAGTAGTTCTTTCGACCACTGCCTCAAAAATTGGAGAAGATGCTAAAAAAATGCGAGGAAACCAACCTTGTATTAAACTGGTAATATAAACAATGCCACTTCATGGTGAAGGAAGGGATTGTCCTTGGTCATAAAGTCTCAGGTTCTGGGATTGAGGTTGATAAAGCAAAAATTGAGGCAATTTATAAACTACCATATCCAACGAATGTGAAAGTTGTTCGGAGCTTTCTAGGACACGCCGGTTTCTATAACAGGTCATTAAATGTTTTCTATCAAATCGTCATACAATGGACCCTCCCGAGATACTGTAAAAGACACACCCTTTAACTTCTCTGAAGAATGCATCCAAGCATTTGACACATTAAAACGTGAACTGACACAAGCACTAGTCATGATCAAACCAGATTGGTCATTACCATTTGAAATCATGTGCGATGCAAGTGATTATGCTGTCGGGGCAGAAGTATAAGACAAAGAATAGACAAACCACTTTTAAACAATACACTACGCAGCATACCAATGAACGATCAGGCATCTAGAAAACTACATAACTACCGAGAAAGAGCTCCTGGCTGTTGTCTTTGCATTCGACAAATTCCGTCAATACTTGGTCTTATCCAAGACCATCGTCTTCACAGATCATTCTGCCCTACGATATCTATTCACAAAACAAGATGCAAAACCACTCCTAATTCGATGGATCTTGCTGCTCCAAGAATTTGATATCGAGATCCATGATAAGAAAGGTGCTGAAAATCTTGCAGCTAATCATCTCTCCCGACTTGAAAACCCCGACCTATGGAAACTAACAAGGGCTGAGACAAGGGACTTATTTCCTGAAGAGCGTCTGATAGCAATCTCCAACAAGAATAATGAACCATGGTATGCCAACTATGCTAACTATTTAGCATAGCGAGTACTAACCTTCTATTCATACGCCAAAGAGAAACAAATATAAATTCTGCAGTGATTTGAGGCATTACTTTTGGGATGAACCCTTCCTGTTCAAACAATGTGCTGACTGTACTCAATTGATAAATGTGTGGCGAAGATGAAGCGGCACAAATTCTTCAACAATGTCACAGCGGACCATCTGGAGGGACATCATGGCATCGCCACCACCGCAAGGAAGGTCTTCGAAGCCGGGTTTTACTGGCAGCTATTTTTTGTGACGCACGTAAATTGGTCCAAATTGTTAATGCATGTCACAGCAGGCCAGAAAAAATTTCATTCTAGTGATGAAACACCTCAAAAATCATCTAAGTACTGGTGGAAAATATTTGATGTATAGGGGATAGGACACTACTCACGCTAAGTTTACGGCTTGAATAAACAAGCTATTAACAATGAGGCAGACTATTTATTCTCTTATTTTCAAAACCATTAACGAAATGACCAACCAATCTTCCGACTCTGAGATTTTCTACCCTAAGGAGAGAATCAAGGAACTTGAATTAAGAACACAACGAAGAAACAATTTTGAGGAAGAATTGTCCAGAAATAGTTTCCCTATCGAAAAAGAACTAGTTTGCCATAAGGAACTGTTAGGAGAACCTCAACCCTCTTTCTCGACCCTACCCAAGATTAGGAAGGGCGACCCTTAGAGTTTAAAGATTCCTTGTGTAATTGGCACCGTTTACACGGGCCATGCATACATAGATCTGCAATCTCCTATTAACATCATGTCTCGGGCTTATTACAACAAAATAAAAGAAAAACCCTTTCAAGCACGTAGGAATCCATACCAACCATTCAAGTTTTACAACTTCATTGGAAGAGCTAAAAACATGCTTATATTTATTGGATGCTTCATTTATGTTGTAGACTTTATGATTTTAGAAGATTTGGGAAGCATCATTAATTGTGTCTTAAGTGAAGTTGTCTTAGGAAACCTTTTACACAAACATCTAAACTCACTTATGATGAGTCCTTAGGACTAATTAGGTTTGCCTAGAAAGACGATGAGGTTGTGTTTAGGATGCCCCAAAGAACAAAATAATTAGATCTCGTATCCCTTTTAGAAAAGGATAAGTTTGAAGCATTCTTCATGGATAGCTTAAAGGTTAGAAAAATGGGATTCAAGCATATCATTGAAAAGAGAAAAGGATATTACAAGGCTTGCATGAACCTCGGACATAGTTACAAAAGAGATAGGGAGACAATTGAAAGACTCAAAACCAACCACATAAGTATCATCAAGCTTAAAGAGTAGTGTGACTTCGAGTCTAGCTACAAGACTCGTTAATAAAGAAAAGCGCTTCTTGGGAGGCAACCCAATTTACTTTCCCGCATATTAGGAGTGTCTTGTGTGTTTTATTCTTCATAGTTTGTTTTATTATGTTTGAACTATCTTGTAATCATGCTTTGTTTGTCTTTAACTTCGTCTTAATTTCAATCAAAGGTATTTTGCAACCAATAAGTGTAGGGGAATTTATCCGGCTTTTGAGCCAAATTCAAACATGATAAATGAATTGTTTAGATTAATTCGCGTCAGTTTCGAGTCATATGATTGAATTGTTAAATCTCAGGTTTTGTACAGCCATTTATACAGGAATTAACTTATGGAATCAAGTGCAGGAAATTTTTCATCAAAAACAAAAATTTCGTTTTCACAGACTGTGGAGACGGCGTCACGATTAACACGCGACGCCGTCACCACGACACCTGTGACGGGGTCACCACAACCCTAACGGCGTCAAATGCCCAGGTCAAGAAACTTAAAGTTTTTAATTATTTTTGAAAATAAAACTTGCACGACATTTAATATATTTATTCTTCCGTTATAAACCTGCAAAACCTAATGAGTTTAACAATTCTCTCATCCTATCTATCGAGTCGAACCCTAAATTCATATTGTATATTGGTAAATCGCACATTTTATGCTTGGTATAGTTGTCTTTGTCTTTGATTACAGGTTATATTTGATGAGAAGAAGCTTGGAAGTTCTTAGGAAGTTTCATTGGATGATTCTCGGAGGACGATTTAACCAGTTATCGCATGTTTCTTCTCCATTATTGAGTAAACCAGGGGAGTACTAGTTTCTTTTCCTTGTTTTCTTTTCCCTTTATTCGTTTTAACGGGTACTTCTAGAGAACATTAGGGACAATGTTCAACTTAAGTGTAGGGGGAAATAAGCCTTAGAAACTATTCTTTCATTTGCCATTTGCTTTGTCCTTAAAATGATGGGTAATATATCAAAACATAGCATAAGAGGTAATTTTTACCCAAATTTAAATTTTTTTATGACACATACCGACAAAAACCGAGTATTAATAGCGTCTCATGGATAGGAATTTATATGACTAGCACAATAACCCTCAGAATTCCACCCCAAAAATGTGAGGTTCGCCCTTAGATCTTTAGGAATTCGGGTACCCATCATTGGTAACCCAAGATGATTTTATCTTTACCCGGTTCGAGTTAAGGTTGATCTGCAGGCGTGCATGTCTATTTCGTTGTTACGGCCATGTATACATTTCCTTGTCGCCTTTTTTGGAATGTCTGGTGTTAGTAAAATCATATGGAGTGTACGATACGTTATTAAATTCTTAGAACTTGTTATGTGTTGCCATTCCTGAGACCGCATAGTAAGTATTAAGATTTGCTCTATAAGAGGCATTAGGATTAACCCATGTTTTAAACCTGTAATTGTTATGATGGTCACACCGATCATATAACTATCCTACACCCTTGCCATGCACTCACCTTTAGTGCAGGATACCCCTAGTACAACCCTCCAAGCCTATCCTTTTTCATGGTTCTCGTGATTTTCTGGTTAATCCGGACTATTAATGAAGAACATTGTCACCCCTTAAACCAATCGTTACACCCAAATAGCCTTAGCCTACCTTGTATGTACTCCTCTTTAGTACATTAACCCAAGTTAATTATTGAGTACACGTTTGCTAAGTCCTTATCCTTATAAATACAATTTTGGGACGATTGGGATTCATGGTAGTATTTATTTCGCGGAAGAATAGGGAAGAAAATTTAAGTCAATACCTCCATATGTTTGTCAAAAGATCTCCATGTTATTTTGATCCATCTCAAAATGGGTCATTAGTTAGATTGTAAATATCGAGCATGTAAAAGATTAAGTGTATGGGTACATATTATAAACCCCATGTGATGTATTTTGTTATTAAAAAAAATGAGAAAAGAAAAAGAAAGAGATTGATGTAGAGTTGTGTAGAGTTTGGTAATATTATCGTCGAGTCTTGGCTTAAAACCAAAACTAAGTGTATTCATCCATTTCTGTTTCCATTATATGTTATCTTACACCTACACCCCCACAACCCTTTAAAAGACCTCTTAGATAGTAATGAATAATACTTGCACCTAGCGGTGGAGGTTTGATCCTTTACCAAGCCTATGGTAATTTATATGCTATGACAGGTAATGAGTATGATAGTCCGGTTCCCCATATGTTGATAACTTCATTATACACCCGAGTGAAAGAGAGAATCCCAAACACTTATGTGAGGTGCTAGTATATACTTTCCGTGCTTTTAATTACGAGGTCTAGAAGGTTGTGTTGTAGAATATTTTTAAAGAGTAGGTAAAATGACCCCTCATATTGTTATTGTCTAGGTAGAAAAGCCCATTTGCTTGAGGACAAGCAAATCCCAAGTGTAGGGGTATTTGATGAGGTGTCATTTTATACACTTTTTCGGGGTCGTTTAACCCCCAAAATCATGCATTTATGCCCAAAATAGGTACTTAATTGTTCCTTTTCAGGTATTTCTCATTTGGAAGGCATTTGGAAGAATTACACGTGACTTGGGCTCATTTGGAGAAGAAACGGACAAGACTACGAACCTACACCAACATCTATCAAGGATGTCTCTACAATGGCTGGAGACGGCGTCACAAATATAACGTGACGCCGTCACCACGAAGATCAAGACGGTGTCACAAGTTCACGACCCATCCCAATATCTAGAATATTCTATTCATGACGGCGTCATGATTAAAACGCGATGCCGTCACAGTATTTTTCCTATATATACAAACCCGAATTTAGGGTTTTAAGAGTGTAACTTTAGAATAAAAAGAGGGTACGAACCCTAGTTTGTTTAGCAGCTGTAGGAGACGATTTTAGGGCCTAAAAACCCTATTGTACCTCTTCCAATTCATGTTTTAATCAAGTAAGGTTTACTTAATCATTCAATATGTCTATGTGTTGTTTGATTTATTGTTCTTGCTTTATCTTTAACATGCTTGGCTAAACCTCCTATTGTGTTTATTTATGATTGTATGAAACCTAGAATGTAGATCTTAGTGGTGTTGCTTCTTGTGATAGATGTGCACGTTAGGTCTTAGAAAACCAGCTTTTGTTCATTACATCGTTTGTTGTTTGTCTAGGGAAACGTGATTGTGTAGAAAGGATACCATCGAGTAATAGTCTTCATACTACCTTGCCCCCTAATATGGTTGATCTACTCTTAATATATTTCACATGCACTTAGTGTACTTCTAGGGGCCGTGTAATAGTCTTGATACTACCTTGCATGTGCGTTGCTCTAGCGACATACTAAGTAGACGGCGGGTTCGTGTAATTCATTCATGCTTTAGGAAATAGTTACATAGATCATCATAAGTGTGACAAGGCAACAACACTTGGAGAAGCAATCTAGGGAGTAATACATGATTAAATAAACACAATCTTTTATCTTATTGTTATCACCAGTAGCTTAGTTAATATTTAGTTTAAATAGCTAAAACTAAACCTCTCTCCAATTATATGATTTACTTACTTTCTAGAAAATATAAAAATACAAAAATAATCTTCTCTCAAGCCTTAGAATTCTGTTAGACCATGATCAAGCCTTCCTAACCTATTCCTCGAGTGAATGATAAACAGCCCCGAGTCTTGCCTATACTACACTACAACGATTAGGTGCACTGCCTAGGGAGTTGTAAAACTTCTCGTGTAGAAGCCCTATGATGACCGCACATCAATATTGAAAAGGTGGCAGTCTGCTCCAGCTTCTGATTACTAAAACGAAAGTGCACTATCGAGTCTAGAGCCATAAAAGAGATCATCCATAAATCTCAATAGGACACTAATCCATAATATTTGTTAAATCACACATTGTGAAAACAAGTAATATCTTAAGAGTCCTACGCATTATCCTTGTGATATTGCCAGAACATCAGAGTGATACTAAAGTACTCACAATAACGATGGAAATCCTTCCAGAGCCAACATCAAACAAGCTCTGCGGTAGGTGCCTTGTGAGATCCTACACATATCAAACTTGTGACACTGGATATCGATTCGGTCCAGCTTATGAATTGATGAATGAATTTTGAAAAAGATAAAACTGTTGGTATGTTATAAAAAACGGTTGCACCTTAACACACCGACTGATTTTCCTAAATCAATTTTCAATCTTATGTCCATGGGAAGCCTCATAAGGGTATCTGGACATAGGAAAGTTGAACACAAATTGACGACTCAATCAGGAAGACAGTAACTTACCGATTCACTCTTACCGTGTTGTCTGCTTTGAGATGCTCCGGTAATGAGAACGGCTAGTGCAGCTGTAAAACCCTGTCAAGGAGATTCTCTTGAATTCTACCTGATCACAGGCAGCATTTATACTGATTAACGGGGAACCGTGGTTATTACTATCGTATTCGACAAAGTAACAAAGACACTTTCATCCGTATATGTTGTTTATCACTAACCCTTTCATGCAGATTTCTTGAAGGCAGCAGCAGTTAACCGATGACAAATCAAAGTTAACACCACATGATCATACCCGACCGACATATGTAAAGACATCATGAAAGCTCAAGTACATGCTTCAAAAGACTTCCGCTACTTTGATACCGCATGTCTTCCTTGAAATGACGAAGTATTAAAGTTAAAGAGTTTTAAGAAAGATAACCTTTTCAAGCTTTCAAGACAAAGAAAGGTATGAGCATGTAGGTCCAAAAGACACAAGATCACAAGAAGGAAAAGATTACATGATGGCGAAAAGAGATTATGCTTGGTTGATGATCTCAAGAAGCTCAAGATCACATGCAAGTCAAGGTAAAGATACAAGCTAAAGCCTAAAAGTCTAAAGATTACTACATCAAGATTCACAAGATAAAGATCAAGAAAACAAGACTACGAGCAAAGATTGAAGACATTCATAGAATGATAAGCTTAAGTTTTTGTAAATAGGAGTGACCTCCCTTAGGGGGAGATTGTTAGAAACTAAGAAAAGACTCGGTCACTACCAATATATCATAGAATAGCTTGTTAGGTAATATTTAGAAACTTGTCAAGCTAACCGAGTCAACATAAGACACCCTTATGTTGACCGGCCATAGGCATGGTATAAATACCCCTCTCCACACCTTGGAGACGGTTGGTTATTTCATTTCTCTCATAATACATTTTCATTCTTTCTCTCTCTAAAGTATTAGAACTTTCGTTTCTCTCTTGACTTTCTTTTGCTTATTTGTTAAGTGATTTGATACATCTACAACCTTTGCGAGGAAGATGTGTAATCAAAAGGGTTATGAGTCCATATAATCTTTATAAAGTATATAAGATAAAAGAATCCAAGTGTTGATTAGATCATGCATCTAGGAGCTAAGAACTTAAGTTTAATTACAATATGATTTTGATTAAAATAAGATAACTCTTGAGTGTACCTAACATCAAGTTGGAGCACTATGTTTGTTTCCTTAAATATCATATGTTGTATAACGTATTGAAAGCTTCATTCCATTTAAGCTAGATGTTAATCCCTTAGCTTGGAATGAACCATCACTTGGGAGTTTAGGAAATAAATCAAACAACCTTAGAATAAATGTTTATTGAAATAAAGATATACGGTGATTAAGTCCAACAAAATGCAATATATCATTAAAGCAAGTCTAAAAGGATATATTTCACTTGAGATAATTTAATACATGAATGGAAACCTTGTGTTTTAACTAAGGATCCATCATGTATATATTGTATTATGTAAAGGGCTAGTTGTTACTTTTGAACGAGAGCAAAATGAGCTAACAACAACAGTATCTAATTAAGAGTATTTAGATGACTGTTAAAACAAACCTTTATGAATTATATAAGGCATAGTGTTGTTTGTGTACACTGATGCTAGAGGATACTCTATCCTAGTTAAGTAAGGAATTCATCATTTATGATGAATCTGCTAACTAGATATGCCCAGCTAAGAGAATTGTTGCAATACACATTAAAGAATAAGAATAGTTTACATCTTAAGAAACTGTAAAGATGACTGTCTCATATAGGTATG
The DNA here is from genome assembly GCA_026074375.1 of Tanacetum coccineum. Lineage (NCBI taxonomy): Eukaryota > Viridiplantae > Streptophyta > Magnoliopsida > Asterales > Asteraceae > Tanacetum > Tanacetum coccineum. Next base: position 5,594 of record BQNB010062321.1, on the reverse strand, counting down.
TTGTTGGCTTCAAATACCCTATAAAAATTAGTGTGACATTTCCATACTATGACATTTGTAATAGTATGCACATGTATAATAAGACACTCATCATATCATTCAAATCCTTCATAATTTATGAATTTGAAACAAGTATTTAGAAAGTGTACTCAGATGACTATTTAGCTGTCTTGTAAAGAAAGAGTTTAGAATGTTAGAAATGTTAGATTTTAACTTACTAAGTAGTCTTATGCATAACTGTTTTTAGTATTTGGATAATGGAATTGAAAGCAGTTGAATTAAAATAACAAATTGATATACCTGGTATGATCATTTTCATTTATACTACTGTGTTCTATATATGCATGTTTAATCCTTGAATAATTTAATTATTCTAAATTTGTCCATTGTCAATTAACAGTATGAGAATATTGTTAAAATTAAGACAAATGTGAGTGTTTGGTTATACATTTTGAATATGTGGATTGTTCTCGTCTAACTCATATGTTATTCATAAAGGATGCATATTGGACTTCCCTAACTTTTGATAATTACTTTTGGATCCTTGTCATAACTAAGATATCAAAAATGGTTGTATTAATCGTCCTTAGACTTGAGATACAATCATAAAATCATCGGAAGTAGAAAATAAAGTTTATTCGTTTTAAACCAATGGTTTTCTAATTTGAATATTACCATTCCTCATGTATCTCATTCATCATTCGCATCATCCGTCGTTACTTCTTCACACTTTCTAAAGCTGCACCTCTCTTACTAAAATATGTGTGATATATTTTAGCTTGGTTACCTTGCTCAAAATATACCTTTACTTTTGTTTTTCAAACAAAGCAAATATTTGTTTAGTGTTGATCCAAAACACATATACCACACTTTCATGAATAAATCATTCTAGACTTTTATTAAAAAGACATGTATCAATTTACATCATTGGTGACATCATCATACAAGATCACACAAAATATTTTAAGATTTGGAAATCTAAAATTCGGATTTTGTGTCAGAAGGTCGGTTCCATTCATTTATACTAGTTGGTTCCATTTTATGAAAGGATCTGGACAGAACTGGACTACACGACAGCCAGTTCCATAGGCTTATATCGGCCGGTTCCTTCCTGCAGAAGGAACCGGTAGAACCATGCTAAAATACCTGTTTAGCCTATAAATACCAAGTCATTTCTCTTGTTTAACTCACTTATTCATACATACATTTCATCCTACATTTATCTAACCTCTGATCTCTAATCATGTTTCATATCATATTAGAGTTTTGGTTTTTTTTTAATAGGAGAAGATATACCGAGTTTGCATACGAGATCAAGCTTCAAGGTTTACTTGTTGCAAGTGTCTTTCATCTCATGTGGTTATAACAACTGATCTCAAGTCATCATTTCATTCATCATATTCATTCAAATTAATCATTGTAATTTTAAGGGTGAATAGTAAAAAACTAGTAAGTTAGCGGATAGGATTTCGATTGTATGTTGTGAAGTCGCTTCTACTTTTGTTAGAACCTAGCATTTGGGTTATGGGTAAGTGTCATAGGGTTTGTCCTTCCATGTTAGGACAAGGTATTTAGCTTAGTACCGAATAAAGGGTAAGCTACGTGGGTTTGGTTCTTCTGTAATAGAACCCGATATTTAGCTTAGGGATAAAGGGTAAGCGATGTTGTGAGACTTCTCTGCCAATTTAAGGAGTTTGGTGACTAGTGTTTACGGACTCTCGAGTAGGTTACTCGGGGAGTGGAGTAGGGCAAGGAAGGTGACCTTCTGTAGCCAAACCACTATAAATACACGTGTCTCATATCCTTAATCTTTATATCTTGCATATCCTATTAAATTAATTGTTCATATGTTACATATCCATAGATCTAATAATACCTCAAACAATTAACTAAGAATATTTGAAACAGAAATTTTATACAGAATATTTGAAAACAGAAATTTTAATTGGCAAAAACATTCAACCTCCCACTCCCCCCCCCCCCTGCTCCCATTCTAGTTTCTTCCACATTGGTGTGCAGAATTTTTTTTTGAGTTATCAGTAAGAAGGTATCGTGATAACCTACAAAGACTTGAGTTTATCAGGAAATGACTTGGAGTTATCTAAGCAATGTGTGACTGAGGTGCTATAATAAATACCTCACTTGTGCCCTCAATAATTCTATAATTACATCCACACATCTCAACATAAATTCACAATCGTTTTCTTCTTTCACCTAGCGGTCGACAAAGCATATCCTAGCGTTGACAAAGCAGAAAAGCACCATCCATATTGTTTTATTGTTATATTAATATGTAACGTGTTCATGTATTAATTTCATGTATATAATATATTTAATATACCTCATCTATCCTTCCTCTTATTTTGTATCGATTCAAACGTATCCTACTTAGGGTTTGGATCGGTTGTGGTATTAAACAAGAACATGTGGTGTTTGCTTGTTATTCGTGAAGCAAGCACTAGCATCCTAACGTGCTCGTGTGACGTGTAGTGTAAGCATACTAATAGAGGTGATTATTATAATCACTAACGGTGTGAAGATTCAAGATCGAGATCTCTCGTTTATTGAATCTAATTCTTTAAACAAAAAGTAGTAAATTACTTGTTTAATTTATGTGTTAATCTATAATCTCAAACTAAATCCAATCCTTTACGTACTCGTAGTAACTTGGTTACTAGTTTGTAAAATCCCAACAGACTAGTACTCTAATGGTAAACATGAACGTAGATCAGCAATCTGATCCAATCATTGGTTCGAACACAAAGGAAGCTAATGCATCAAATGAGCCTACAAAAGGACCTATGTCAGAAGATAATACTACTAAAAGTGTTCGTTAGCAACATTGTTAAAAGGTGAATCGAGTAGGAAACAAGTTAACTTTCGTACATTGCTTGCACCGGATAGTAATGAGGAGGATGTAGTTATCTCAAAGGATTCTGTTATTATTGTTAATAAACAGTTTTGAAAAAAAAATTATAGGTTATTTCTGGGTAAACGAGTAGCATCTCTAGTCGTTGAGAACTATGTTAAGAATGCGTGGAGAAAATATGGCCTTTTCAAGTCAATGATGACCATCAATGGTATGTTTTTCTTCAAGTCCACTTTAAATGACGAGATGAACTTGATGCTTGAAAATGGTTCGTGGTTAATTTGTAATGTGCCACTAATCATGAAAAGTGGTCAGCGAATGCAAATATTATGAAGGAGAACGTGTGTAATGTTCCTGTTTGGGTTAAGTTCCATGACATTCTGATTCCCGCATTCACGAAAGATGGTTTGAGTGATATTACAACCAAGCTAAGAACCCTATTGATGCTCGATTATAATACGACTGATATGTGTTTGGAGTCATGAGGTAGATTGTTATGCAAGATCAATGATTAAATTACAGGCTGAGGTAGAGTTGAAAGACACTCTCTTATGTATATTCCCAAGTTTGAGGGCGAGGGGTATACTAGGAGTGCTATTTGTGTTGAGTACGAATGGAAGCCTCCAAGATGTTCGACTTGCAAGGTCTTTGGTCACGTCCTAGATGAATGTCCTAAGAAAATTATCTTAGATGTTTCAAAGATCATGAAGATGCCAAGACAAGCCGCTTGTAAACCTCTAGTTGGTTTGAAGCCTAAGTCTAATTTTATTTATCGACCGGTTCAACCTACCAATAAGACAAGTGGTGAAAAAATTAAGATGGATTCTGATCGATTCTGATTATACCTTTAATAATATATAATATATAAATATAATATATAAATATAATATATACTTATAATATATATAATATAAGGATAAGATGGTAAGAATCAAAAAATCACAATTATAGTAATCCGGGAGTATGATTCCCGGGTCGTTATTCCCAACGCGGAATGCAATTGAAAGTCGAGAGTCGTTTTGAGAATCGAAGCTTGAATGGGACAAGATTGATATTGGTTTTGTAAACTACAATAAAATTAAGGCAAAAACTTAAAAAAAATACCTTATGGGAAGGGCAAATTTTAACTAAAAACGCAAAAGGGAATACCTAAAAACGGGACCTTTAAAAAAAACTAAATTATCAAATTTAAGCCTAAAATGATATTTTTGGGTATTATAAGACTTATTGACTAAATAAGCTTAAACAAAGAAAAACTATGACTAAATACGAAGGTGTTTAGGGCTTGAAAACACATAAAAACGTGTACGGGGATTCTCAATCCCGTTCTTATATAAATCGGAAATTTTGCAACTTTTAAACCTAGGAAAGCAAAAAACCTATTTTTCCTTGGTTTAAATGTTAAAGAAAAATTTTCTTAAAAAAGCATTATATTTTTTTGACTTTTTTATAATTTTTATTTGAATAAACATTTTTTAGAATTTTAAAGAAAATTAAATATAAAAAATGCTAAACGTTTTATAAAAATTCTGAAAAAATTATGAAAAGTAGCTTGAATAGTGTAGAATCTAAGAAAAATAAGCTCGTGAAAACAGCTTATCGAATAAGCTGTAAAATAAGCCAAAACAGCTTATTATGCAAAAGAGCTCAAAATGTGTATAAGTATTTACTAAAGAAAAACTCTACCGGATGAGCTAATGTAGCACAATGGTTGAGTGTGTTGGGTTAAAACACTTGGTTGATGGTGGTAGAGGTCCCGGGTTCGAGTCTTGCTCACCCGGGGTTTCCCACTATCCCAAGTGTTTTTATTTTTGCCATTTTTTTACAACTTTTGAAAACACTTAAAAATAAGTAACTTTTGCAAAACAACTATTTTTATAAACCACAAATAAGCTCTAGAATAAGCTAAAAAGGTTGAGAGTTTGCTTTACTTAACTAACAAGATTAAATGGCAAACTGTTTTGATCTTTGAGCACAAATAAGCAATCCTAAATGATATATAAGCTATAACAGATACCTAACTATCCCTAATAAGCATAAATGATCAAAAATAAGCAACTATATTAAGCTAAATAAGGCAAGATACTTAAAAAGCTAAAACACTTAGAATTTTTAAGCTAAATGGCAAATAAGCTCAAATAAGCTCTACTCTAAAGGAAATAAGCTAATATTGACTTAGACTAACCTAATAAGCTATACTAACCCTAAATAAGCTAGGAAAATAAGCAAATAAGCACAAATAAGCCAAATGGCACAAAACAGCAGGTAAAAAGCCAAGGGGGCACTTTTGAGCTTAAAAATAAGCTTAAAGATGGAACCTTATGGATTAAAGAGTTATACCACTAAAAATCTCTAACAATAAGCTACAATTATCATTAGTCAAAAAGGAGTTTGAAACACAAATAAGCCCTTAATAAGCTTAATGAAAAAGTTGTTTGTTCATTTCTCAACACTTAGAAAACTTTTTTTCAATTATAACAAAACACTACTTTTATGCTTAAAAATAAGCAAACAATCAGAACATAATGAACTTAAAACCTACAAACATATTGAGATTTGAATACATAGGACATATAACAACAATCAAAAAGCATTTTGAAACACAGAATAAACCACAATGAGCATTTAAAAAAGCATTTTCTCAAATTTTCAACACTTAACAATCTAAGACAGTTTTGACAAATACTCAAAATAACAGTGCAGGCTTAGAGCTTTACTTTCTACA
>BQNB010062320.1:0-36126 GCA_026074375.1 Tanacetum coccineum | reverse complement strand
TGATGAAATGAATACAATCTTTTTATTATATTGTTATCACCATTAGTATATTATATTGTTTAGTTTAATAGCTAAAACCAACCAAACCTCTCAAACCATAGATTTACCCGCTTTAATATAAACATAAAAATACAAAAATAATCTTCTCTCAACCCCTAGAGAATGATAACAACCCTCGAGTCTTGCCTATACTACTACTACAACGGTTAGGTACTCTGCCTAGGGAGTTGTAAAACTTCTTGTAGAAGTCCCTTACGGCAATCGCATCAAGTTTTCGGTGCCGCTAATGGGGAATAGTTAGGTTTTGATCATAGTTTAGCTTAGTTCTACTTGCTTGAAACCTTTCAAGTAAGATTTTAATTCTGCATATTAGCTTTCTTTAGTCTATCTTTTCTTTGTGTGTCTGTTCGTAATTCCCATTGACTATTCCATTCTTCACTATGGAGAATGCGAATCCACCACCAACCAATAATCACCTAAACTTATCAGTTGTGCTACGCACAAGAGCTGTTCAAGAGCTCCGTGAGCTATAGGTAATTTGGGCCTTTGTTGACTCTTGTTTAGAGAGTATTAAACGATTCCTTAATAGCTTCACCAACCAATCTAATAAGACTAATACGAATGACCTTAAGTTCGATGATGAATCAGTAGATACACCCCTTGTTTCTCCCTTTCCTCATTCAAACAATGACTTGGATGATGGTGAAATTCTTAATGAGTTAAATGAGTATGAAAATGTAGGAACACTACGCCGAGAAAGAATAATTAATAGTTTTGATGGGGATGACCTAGCATTCCAATGGATGATAGGCTTTAGGAAGTTTACTGCCTATCTCGACCATTTTCTACCAATGAATATTATCTCGCGTAAAGCCTATAATATAATAATGGTAGAAGGACTAGAGGGGATGAGAAAGAACCTAGTTGCCATCGTTAAGGATGTTTATGTATTTTTTGGGAGTTTCACCTATATCATGGATTTTGTTGTGTTAGAAGACATATGAGAATTTATCATGAGCGACATGGCTGAATTCTTAATGGGCAGACCCTTTAGAAAAACCACTAAGCTTAAATATGGCGTTGATAAGGGATTGGTCTCATTCACTAAGATCTTTGACACATACACATATAGGATGCCATGTACAATACCGGGGCTCAAGAACTTTAATTAGAGTACGGTCCTACCACTATTAGAACTTAGCCAAAACGATTTGATGAGCGAAGTGAGGCACCCTCATGAAAAGAATAAATTTATGTAGAAGAATTGTTTAAACCTAGGTCCCGAATACCAAGTGGATGAAAGTATGAAAGAATGGCTCATTCGTGGACACGTGAGCATTCATAAAACAACATAAGAACATGTGACTTCGAGTCTAGCTACAAGACTCATAAATAAAGAAAAGCGCTCTTTTGGAGGTAACCCAATATTTACTTTTTCCCGGAATTAGGAGTGTCTTGTGTGTTTTAATTCTTTATTGTTTGTTTTACTATGTTTGAATTATTTTGTAATCATGCTTTGTTTGTTTGTAACTTCGTCTTACTTGCAATCAAAGGTATTTTGCAACAAAATAAGTGTAGGGTAAATATTGGTTTTTAGAACCAAATTTAAACATTTAAAATAAATTGTTTAGATTAATTCATGTTAGTTTCGAGTCATATGATTGAATTGATAATTCTCAGGTTGTTATGCAGTATTTTGTACAGGAAAATAACTTATAAGAATGAGTGCAAGAAATTTTTCATCAAAAAACAAAAAATGAGTTTTCACAAAGTGTGGAGACGGCGTCACGATTTTCACGCGACGCCGTCACCATGACTCCTGTGACAGGGTCAGGATATCCCTGAAGGAGCCAAACGCCCAGTTATAGGAAAACTCTAAAATGTTAAGTATTTTTGAAAATAAAACTTGTACAACATTTAAGAAAGTTGTAATTCTTCTATAAACCTGCTAAACCATGAGTTTAACAATTCTCTCATCCTATCTTTACTGCTTTATAGAGTCAACCCTAATTTCACACTATATATTATTATATCGCACATTTTATGCTTGGTGTAGTTGTCTTTGTCTTTGATTACATGTTATATTTGATGAGAAGAAGCTTGGGAGATCTTAGGATGTTTTCATTATGTTGATCCCACTTTAATAGATGGAATTCCTTATGCTTGTTTAAGGTTTAGTTATATTAGATAAATCTAACACAACTAAACCTTAAAAAAGCATAAGGAATTCGATTTATTGAAGTAGGATCAACAAGTGGTATCAGAGCTTGTTAAGAAGCTTTAAAAGAGAAGAACCTGTTTTTATACACAAGACCTTTTTTTAAGGGATGTGGATCAAGATTCTGCACACATGGTGGCTACATCTAAAGTTTCCATGCTCAAACCTGGTGAGTATAAGATCTGAAGGATGAGGATTAAATAATATATCCAGATGATAGACTATGCACTGTGGGAAGTCATAAAGAATGGTGCAACCTTGCCAAAAACAATAACTGTGGAAGGTGTTGTAACAATGATGCCTATTACAACTGCTAAAGAAAAGGCTGAGAGAAGATTAGAAGTAAAAGCTATAAGTACTTTACTGATGAGCATTCCCAATGAACATCAATTAAAGTTTAACTTTATAAAGGATGCTAAGAAGTTGCTGGAAGCTGTTGAAAATAGATTTGGTGGGAATGCAGCTACAAGAAAGACTCAAAGGAATATCTTAAAGCAGCAACATGAAAACTTCACTGCTTCAAGCTCAGAGATGCTTGATCAAACTTTTGATACACTTCAAAAGCTTGTGAGTCAGTTAGAGCTTATGGATGAAAAGCTTTCACAAGAAGATGTTAATCAAAAGTTATTAATAAGTTGTCACCTGAGCGGAACACACATGCTGTTGTGTGGAGGAATAAAGTTGATTTGGAGACAATAAGCATGGATGATCTTACAAAAACCTCAAGGTGTATGAACCAGAAGTTAAAGGGATGTCTAGCTCAAGTTTAAGCACACAAAGCATAGCTTTTGTGTCCTTTTTAAATAACAACACTAGCAACACTAATGAAGCAGTTAGTACTACTCATGGAGTTTCTACTGCTAGTACTCAAGTTAATGTTGCTTACTCTACAAATATTGATAACTTGAGTGATGCTGTTATTTATACATTCTTTGCTAGTCAGCTAAATAGTCCTCAACTTGTACATGAGGACTTGCAACAAATCCATCCAGATGACATAGAAGAGATGGATTTGAGATGGCAATGGCCTTGTTGACTATGAGGGAAAGAAGGTTTTTAAAGAATACATGAAGGAAGCATACAGTTAATGGCAATTAGACTATTGGTTTTGATAAGTCCAAAGTTGAGTGCTACAACTGCCATAAGAGGGGACATTTTGCTAGGGAGTGCAGAGCTCTAAGAAATCAAGACAACAAGAACAAGGAAATCTCAAGAAGGAGTGTTCTTGTGGAAATATCTACTTCTACAACTTTGGTGTCATGTGATGGTCTTGGTGGATATGACTGGAGTTATCAGGCAGAGGAAGGGCCTAATTATGCACTCATGGCTTTATCATCTTCAAGTCCTGACTCAGTGGTATCTAATGATTCTATTTGTTCAAAATCATGTTTAAAAACTATTAAATCTCTTAAATCTCAAAATGATCAACTATTAAAAGATTTAAATAAATCCGAGTTAATGGTTTTAGGTTATAAGACAGGTTTAGAGTCTTTGGAAGAAATACTTGAAGTCTATAAAGCAAATGAGTCTATTTATTTACAAGATATTAAGGGCTTAAAATTTGAAATTCATATAGGAGAAATAACTATTAGAGAGCTTAGGAAAAAGCTTGACATGGTTTAAAAAGAAAAAGATGGCATTCAACTTAATCACTAGTACAAAAAGTGGATTTGGTCACACATGGGCAAAATGGAACGGCCACATATTCATATATTTATGTGACCAAAGGTACCAAAAAGACACCATTAACTAATTAGTCACACATGAACATTTTTAGCGTGTGGCTATTAGAACTGTATTGCCACAAATTAGAACATCATGTGGCTAAAAGTAACTGGTAATATTGTTTGGTCACATATGAATTTCAAACGTGTGACTAATACAAGTAAGCTTGAAGCATTGGTCACGATATACATATAAATAGTGACAAATATTTGTCACACACTTGAACAATGTGACTAAATGCCACATATGGTCACACTAAACGTTTTGTCACACATTATTTTAGTGTAGCCAAATTTCGTTACATATGGTCACGTAACTTAATATGTGTGTCTAAAGTTTAGTTTGTGTTAGCTTTCCAAAAGCTAATGTGTTTAGTCACATTTACTTCTAACACTGTGACCAAATGGCATATATGGTCACACTAAATGTTTTCTTACACAATCATAATATTCACATTTAATAGTCACACAAAATACACATTTCTTTAATTTAAACACCATATGGTCACACTTATTAACACTTTTGGTCACTTTATGCTTAGTTGTATGTGACTAAATACCCAAAACAAACATGCTTTGTGTGGCTAAATATTACAAAAGGCCACACTAACATAAAATTCATGTGACCATTGGATGATCAATAGTCACACAAAATCCAAAGGGATACATCCACCGAAAGAACTTCTTGAGTAGGCACAGTGTCACTACCAGTTCTGCTTGCATCTTATCTAGTTCTTGCAATATGATTTCTTTGCCTTTTATTAAGCAAAACATTTAAATACAGTATATTATTCAAAGGTTAATTACTGTTTGGGGTAAAAAAAAATTAACTAATAGGGCCTAAAAGCTAATTTATAATGCTGTTAAGGAAATAATTTTATTGATGTTAAGGCCTTAGCTGTGGGCTTTGGAAAAACCAAAGCATAAAGTTTTAGACCATTGTTTCTAAACACAACCAGTGCTTCACACCTTAAATTTTTGGATTTGGTGATGCACAAGGCAGAATCAAGTCGGGTGATGGCTTGGGTCCCCAAAAGAAACTGATTTTTTTACCTATTAATATGCAGGGGCAATACACAAAATGGATTTACAGGATTCAGGAGAAATTGATTAGTGGATGCTCAAGGCAACATGACAAGGGAACATGTCTATCTTATAGACTATGAAGGGATATTTTTTACGATGGAGGAGATGTTGCTTTTGGAGGAGGAAATACCCAAAGGAGGGAAAATCATAGGAAAAGGTACATTAAAACTGGTAATCTAAGTTGTTAAAAATGTGGTATTTTGTGAGAGAGTTAAAGTTTAATCTCTTTAGTGTCTCACAAATGTGTGATAAAAAGAATAGTGTTCTTTTTAATGACATTGGATGTATTGTTTTATCTCTAAACTTTAAATTAATTGATGAAAGTGAAGTTTTACTTAGAGTTCCCTTAGAAAGAACCAATATGTATAGTGTTTGATTTAAAGTATAGTTCCTAAAGGGAGGTTTAACCTTGCCTTTTTGCTGCAAAAGCTACATCTGAGAATCTAAACTTTGCCTAGAAGCTATGCCACTGTAATTTTAAAACCATGAATAAATTGGTTAAAGGAAATCTTATAAGAGGTTTACCTTCCAAACTTTTTGAAAATGATCAAACCTGTGTTACTTGTCAAAAGGGAAAGTAGCACAAAGCCTCTTGTAAGTCCAAAACAGATAACTCAATCAGTCTTCCTTTACATTTGTTGCATATGGACTTGTTTGGTCCATCATTTGTAAAAAGCCTTATGAAGAAATGTATTGTATATTTTTTTTTTTATATTGTATACTAGTTGACACATATAATTACAGTAGGTTTACATGGGTTTTCTTTCTAGCTACTATGGATGAAACTACTGGCATTCTTAAGTCCTTTATAACTCGGATAGAAAATCTAGTAGATCACAAGGTTAAGGTGATTAGATGTGATAATGGAACTAGTTCAAAAACTAGAGAAAATACTTCGAGTTTTGTGAGATGAAGGGTATTTTGAGACAATTTAGTGTAGCTTAGAATCCTCAAACAAAATGGAGTTGTTGAGAGGAGGAATAGGACACTAATTAAGGTGTACAGGACTATGCTAGCTGATTTTAAGTTGCCAACTACTTTTTAGGTAGAAGCAGTTAATACTGCTTGCTATGTGCAAATAGGAGTGTTAGTAGTTAAGCCTCATAACAAGGACCCCCATCTGAACTTTTTCATGGTTAGAAACACCACTTTAAGTTTTATGAGACCATTTGGTTTTTAGTACCATTCTCAATACCATAGATATTTAGGGCAAATTTGATGTTAAGGTCTGAACGAAGGTTTCTTTGTTGGTATAACTCTTTGAATGTAAAGCCTTTTAAAAGTATTCAATAGTAGAACAAGGATTGTAGAAGAAAACTGCATTATTTAGGTTTAGTGAGAGTACACCTAATGTTGTAGGTAGTGGACCAGATTGGCTATTTGATATTGATGCACTAACAAGAACAATAAATTATGAGCCAATTGTTGCAGGTACACAGTCTAATGGTTTTGCAGGTACAAAAGCAAGTGATAATGCATGTCAAGCTAGAAAGGAGACAGAACCTGTCAAAGATTACATTTTGCTACCATTATGGACTGCTAATCAACCCTTATTTCAGTTCCAAAGAGTTCTCATGATGATGGATCCAAACCTTCAAGTGATGATGGAAAGAAGGTTGATGAAGATCCAAGAAAAGATAGTGAATATAAAGATCAAGAGAAGGAAGATAATGTTAATAGCACTAACAATGTTAATTCTGCTAGCACAAATGAGGTTAATGTTGTTGGTGGAAAAACAAGCATTGAACTTCCATTTGATCTAAATATGTCGGCTATAAAAGATTATAGCATATTTGACTTCTCAAGAGATGATGAAGATGATGGTGCAGTGGCTGACATGAACAATTTGGATACAACAATCCAAGTCAGTCCTATTCTAACTACAAGAATTCATAAAGATCATCCTCTTGATCAAGTGATTGGAGATTTGCAATCAGCTACACAAACAAGAAAGATGTCAAAGAATTTGGAGGAACATGGGTTTGTTAGTACTATTCAACAAAGAACAAACCATAAAGACCTTCAAAACTGCTTGTTTGCTTGCTTTTTATGATAGGAAGCAACCAAAACGGTTAATTCATGCATTAAAGGATCAAAGGGATAGGGCTATGCAGGAAGAGCTTTACATTCAAGTTACTAAGATGTTGGAATTTAGTGGTTACAAATAGAAAAAGGGGCTATAGGCTAAAATGGGTTTTCAGGAATAAAAAAAGATGAAAGTGGGAATTGTGATAAGAAAATCAAGCAGATTGGTTATCATGTAATACACACTAAGAAAAAGGGATTGATTATGATGAGGTCTTTTGCCATCGGGCTAAGATTGAATGAAGCAATTAGGATATTTTTAGCTTATTGCTCATTTAAGATTTTGAGTGGAATGTATCAATATTGGATGTAAAAAGTACTTTTTATTTGGAAGATTGAAGAAGAGGTGTATGTATGTCAACCACCAGGATTTGAAGATCTCGATTTCTCTGATAATGTATACAAGGATTGAAAAAGCCTTTATGGACTACATCATGGCTCCTAGAGCTTTGGTATTGAAACCTTGTCAACATATTTGTTGGACAATGGGTTTCAAAGAGGGAAAATTGAAAGACTTATCTTAAAGGTCAAAGGTGATATTTTCTGGTCCAAGTTTATGTGGTTGATATCTTTGGTTCAACAAAGGAAGGAGCTATTGCATTGCATTTGAGAAGTGATGCGATGAGAAAATTTTAGATGAGTTCTATAGGAGACTTACATTCTTCTTCGGGATTACATGTAAAGCAGAAGGATGGACGGCATATTTATTAGTCAAGATTAAATATGTTGGATCAAATTTTAATGAAATTTGGTTTACAAAAGTTCAGTTCGCAACAAGAACTGCAAGCACACAATGAACTTCAAAGCCTCTGCTTAGGTTGAAGATGGTAAACAAGTGTTAAATTCGATAGTTACATAAAATTAATTCTATTAACAACTAAGATTTAATAAATGTATAAATGAACTACTAACTACTATTTTGATTAATTTTATTAAAATTTATATTTTCCTTACAAAAATTAAATTGTTTATCTCAACAAATTCTTTTTAGAAATAAACTGTATCTTCTATGTGGATGTTTCATATGCATAGGTCAATTGATTGGTTCTATTATTGTATCTTACATCTTCAAGAACTTGACATCAAGTTTGTAATGTGTGATTGTGCTAGATACTAAGTCAATCAAAAGTTTCACATCTTCATGTGGGAAAACGATTTTTAGGTACTTAAAGGTCAACTAAATTAGGATTTGGTATTCCAAAGATTCTCCTTTTTAATGTGGTAGCATTACATGATAGTGATTATTGCTGAAGCTAAGCGTTGGGTAGGAAGTCTCAACAGTTGGGAGTTGTCAATTCATTATAAGTAGTTAATATCATGGCTGGTAAGAAATAGACAGAGTAGTGGTTGCAAATTTCCACAAGAAAAGTTGGTATGTGGATGCTTCAAGTTGCTGTAGATAAGTTCTTTGGATTCAGAATAATCACTTGAGTTATGGTATAATTTTATGGCATACAAAATCTTTATTGACAAGAACAGACTATTTGCATAATTAAAAATCCTGTTTTTCATTCAAAACAAAAGCATATATAGAGATCAGACAATCATTTTATTTAGAACATTGATATGAAAGAAATTGATTCAATATGTTCAAACTCATATGACAAGGGGGGGGGGGGGGGGGGGGGGGGGGGGGGGGGGGGGGTGGGGGGGGGGGGGGGGGGGGGGGGGGGGGGGGGGGGTTGTTTTTTTTGTGGAGGTTTTTGGGTTGGGGGGGGGGGGGGGGGGGGGGGGGGGGGGGGGGGTGGGGGGCGGGGGGGGGTGGGTTGTTGTTGTAAATTGGGGGGGGGGGGGGGGGGGGGGGGGGGTGGGGGGGGGGGGGGGGGGGGGGGGGGGGGGGGGGGGGGGGGGGGGGGGGGGGGGGAATGTTTCATATTTGCTTTACAAAATCTTTTGATGTTATGTAGATTTCAATTTGTATTTGTTAGTATTGGAATGTTAATCTTTTAAAGTCTTTTATCTCTTTATGTTTTTGTAGAGTTTTGTATGAATTAGTACTGTTATTCATGTCATTAAAAGTTTCTGCTGTTAAGTATAATTAATACTGTTGGTTATACTTAATACTGTTGAGTTTCTACTGTTAGTTATACTTAATACTGTTAGGTATAATTAATATTGTGATAATTGTGAAAATTGCTATGGCTTGTGTTTTCTTGGTTTTTGGACTAACATTTTGTAGGAAAAGCAAAGAAAAGTGTTAAATTGATGATGGAAAAGCTGTTTAGAATGGAATTGGATTAAAAGCTGTGACTCAAAGTTAATGCCGCTAGGCATAACTTACTACTGTTGGCGTTTACTATGTCTGGGTAAAATGTTAATGATGTTGAGGGTATTTTCCATAAATACTTCGATTAAGGGTTTCAATCGATTCTTTAATCAATTTCACTCTTTCAAATACTCTCTAACTACAAACCCTAACTCAATTTTATCATCCATTATTAAAACCAACATAAATGACGATCTAAAGTTTGTTCGATACTCTAATATGGTCGCATTTGTGTCCTAAACCCACAGAGAGGGATGGGCTTTATTTTTTAGTTTTATTTAGATTTTTATATTGTTTTATCTTTTAGGTTATTCCTCTGGTCTTTTTTTCTGTTTTTTTATTTTTTTTTGGAACATAAAAGAACCAAAAAAAAAAATATAGTGGATTTTTTGAATGCACACCCTATAAGGCATGCATTAACGATCAATCCTACTATATATATTTCTTGCATTAAACAATTTGGTCTACTGTCAAGGTCAAAACTATCAATGGGGAAGTACAGTTACATGCCCTAGTAGATGGCAAGAAGATAATTATCACTGAATCATCTGTTAGAAGAGATCTTCAACTAGAAGATGAGAAAGGTGTTGATTGTTTACCAATTTCTACTATTTTTGAACAACTTACACTGATGGGGTATGAAAAAATTTCACAAAAACTAACTTTCTATAAACCATTCTTTTCCCCACAATGGAAATTTCTAATTCATACTATTTTATAGTGTCTAAGTCCAAAGACTACTGCATGGAATGAGTTTAGTAGTACTATGGCATCTGCCATTATCTGTTTAGCTACAAACCAAAAATTTAACTTTTCAAAATTTATTTTTGTATAAGTAATGGATTAGATACTTGGATAATTTTGTCTGTGCGGAATTGTTAATGTATTCAAGGTTTGTACAAGTATTTTTGGACCAACAACTTGATGGGCTGCCAAGTCATAAGAGAATTTATATTGCACTCTCTCACAGTAAAAAGATTTTTAGAAATATGAGAAGGGTAGGCAAAGGTTTTTCTGGTTAGAGTAACTCTTTATTTCAAACAATTATGCGTACAAAAACAATCATAATTAGAGGTTGTTATCCAAGAGTTGGGTGAATCTACAACAACTACTGCTAGAATTACAACTGCTGATGATATAACTTTGGATCTGAGCACTTATAGAAATAAAAAGTACAAAACCCAAAGAGAAAAGGGGTTGTTATACAAGAGTTGGGTGAATCTACAACAACATAACTTCACAAACTATCTTCACAACAATCACATGACAAAGGTAAAGGAATATTGATAGAACCTGTGAAGCCTATGAAGAAGAAAGATCTAATCAGGCTTGATGTAGAAGCTGCTTTAAAATTACAAGCAGAATTTGATGAAGAAGAAAGACTTGTAAGAGAGGAAGCTAAAAAAAGAAACCAATAATTGCCTTGATTAATACATAAGATGATATACAAGCAAAGATTGATGTTGATCATCAATTGGCTAAAAGATTGCAAGCACCATACGAACAAGTGGAGTTGTCTATTGATGAAAAGCTGATCTTTAGAGAAAAGGAGTAAGCATTTTGCTAGCTAAAAGAGCAGAAGAGAAAAGAAACAAACCACACAACCAAAAGCTCAACTAGAGAAAGATAATGGTTGTTACTTACCTAAAGAACATGAAGGATACCAAGCTCAAAGATTTGAAGGTTAAAGGAGTTGATTCAATCCAAGAGATGTTTGAAGAGCATTCAATAAGGGTAAATACATTTGAATACTTTACAACAGAGTTGGTTGGGAAGCACAGAAAAGAGAGCAGAGGAACAGAGCTTATACAAGAGATGCAAGGAAGAAAGGGTGGAAGATGACAAGAAACAGCAGAGCTTAAACAGTTTTTGGAAATTCATTCTAGATGCATGATCTTCTAATAATTCGATGTTAAGCTTTTTGAAGAGGTAAAGTGGGATTATGTTCACACATGACCCTAGATCAGCCAAGGTGTCAAAAGTTTTTGAGTCCCCTAATCTACAAGGTAGAGTGAATAGTCCGGGATCTTCCATTTTCACAGGTATTTATCCTTAGACAAATGCTGATCTGTTTTTTCCTAGTTCTAAGGTTTCTATGTATTTATATAATATGGCGTTATAGATTAGAGCGTGAGCTAGGACTTCAAGAACTGGTAGGTTAAGATTCAAATCCTGGAATTCATCTTCAAGAGTTGGTTCGGGCTCTTCTGGTTGTTGTGGTTCGGTTTCAATCTTGGGTTGCCGTAGGATTGTTTGGGAAATGGTTGCCTCCTTGAAATGTACCTTGATAGCATTGATTGAGTTAGAAGGGTGAGATGGGAATTGGGGATTGATTGTTGGGTAATAACGAGTAGACAAAACTGGGGTAGTACTTAGTTTTGGGTTCTTGACCGTATCGCTAGGTAGCGCTCTTGCTATTCGATTGGCGATGGCCTTCAACACTGTGTCGATTTTGTTGGTCATCTCGCTTTACTGTTGTTTGAAATCGGCTTCAAACTTGGATAGTCTAGCGTCTTGAGATGTTGGGATTAAAAGTCTTCTTTATGCTGTTAGAATTACTGTTGCTCATGTTTCTGTTAATACTGCTCAGCTGGAGTTAGTACTGCTCAGAGACTTCAAAGAAAATATGCTAAGTGTTTACTACTGCTAGTACACACTTAGTACTGCTAGTGATTATTAGTACCGCTAATGAATATTAGTGCTGCTGATGAACTTTAAAGAAAATATGCTAAGTAGTTACTACTACTAGTACAAATTTAAGACTGCTCAGTTAAAGTTAATGATGCTAGTGGAAATATGCTTGAAGTTACTACTGCTAATGAATATCAAGTTAATGCTGCTAGTTAGTACTGCTTATATGATATGTATTAGTTGTGTATAGAAAAGATTCTAGATACTTAAGGAAAGTATTGTAAGCCGACTAGAACTCCTTGGTGTATAAAAAGAGGTCCTAGGGGATAGAGTTTGATATCGTTTTTCAATCTTAGTCGTATAATTTTTAGCTTCAAAGTCTTTGTAACCCTAATACTTTGAGAGTATTCGTATTATTATCATTAATAATATTGGAGCTTATTTGTTGAATTGTATGTTCATTGAATTACTGTTTCATTGATAATTCTTCTTAATATTAAAGATTAGATTCCGCATAATCCTTAATACATTCAAACAAAGTTTCTACTATAGTTGTGTTAGATTTATCTAATATAACTAAACCTTAAACAAGCATAAGGAATTCCATCTATTAAAGTGGGATCAACATAATGAAAACATCCTAAGATCTCCCAAGATTCTTCTCATCAAATATAACATGTAATCAAAGACAAAGACAACTACACCAAGCATAAAATGTGCGATATAATAATATATAGTGTGAAATTAGGGTTGACTCTATAAAGCAGTAAAGATAGGATGAGAGAATTGTTAAACTCATGGTTTAGCAGGTTTATAGAAGAATTACAACTTTCTTAAATGTTGTACAAGTTTTATTTTCAAAAATACTTAACATTGTAGAGTTTTCCTGTAACTGGGCGTTTGGCTCCTTCAGGGATATCCTGACCCTGTCACAGGAGTCATGGTGACGGCGTCGCATGAAAATCGTGACGCCGTCTCCATACTTTGTGAAAACTCATTTTTTGTTTTTTGATGAAAAATTTCTTGCACTCATTCTTATAAGTTATTTTCCTGTACAAAATACTGCATAACAACCTGAGAATTATCAATTCAATCATATGACTCGAAACTAACATGAATTAATCTAAACAATTTATTTTAAATGTTTAAATTTGGTTCTAAAAACCAATATTTACCCTACACTTATTTTGTTGCAAAATACCTTTGATTGCAAGTAAGACGAAGTTACAAACAAACAAAGCATGATTACAAAATAATTCAAACATAATAAAACAAACAATAAAGAATTAAAACACACAAGACACTCCTAATTCCGGGAAAAGTAAATATTGGGTTACCTCCAAAAGAGCGCTTTTCTTTATTTATGAGTCTTGTAGCTAGACTCGAAGTCACATGTTCTTACGTTGTTTTGTGAATGCTCACGTGTCCACGAATGAGCCATTCTTTCATACTTTCATCCACTTGGTATTCGGGACCTAGGTTTAAACAATTCTTCTACATAAATTTATTCTTTTCATGAGGGTGCCTCACTCCGCTCATCAAATCGTTTTGGCTAAGTTCTAATAGTGGTAGGACCGTACTCTAATTAAAGTTCTTGAGCCCCGGTATTGTACACGGCATCCTATATGTGTATGTGTCAAAGATCTTAGTGAATGAGACCAATCCCTTATCAACGCCATATTTGAGCTTAGTGATTTTTCTAAAGGGTCTGCCCATTAAGAATTCAGCCATGTCGCTCATGATAAATTCTCCTATGTCTTCTAACACAACAAAATCCATGATATAGGTGAAACTCCCAAAAAATACATAAACATCCTTAACGATGGCAACTAGGTTCTTTCTCGTCCCCTCTAGTCCTTCTACCATTATTATATTATAGGCTTTACGCGAGATAATATTCATTGGTAGAAAATGGTCGAGATAGGCAGTAAACTTCCTAAAGCCTATCATCCATTGGAATGCTAGGTCATCCCCATCAAAACTATTAATTATTCTTTCTCGGCGTAGTGTTCCTGCATTTTCATACTCATTTAACTCATTAAGAATTTCACCATCATCCAAGTCATTGTTTGAATGAGGAAAGGGAGAAACAAGGGGTGTATCTACTGATTCATCATCGAACTTAAGGTCATTCGTATTAGTCTTATTAGATTGGTTGGTGAAGCTATTAAGGAATCGTTTAATACTCTCTAAACAAGAGTCAACAAAGGCCCAAATTACCTATAGCTCACGGAGCTCTTGAACAGCTCTTGTGCGTAGCACAACTGATAAGTTTAGGTGATTATTGGTTGGTGGTGGATTCGCATTCTCCATAGTGAAGAATGGAATAGTCAATGGGAATTACGAACAGACACACAAAGAAAAGATAGACTAAAGAAAGCTAATATGCAGAATTAAAATCTTACTTGAAAGGTTTCAAGCAAGTAGAACTAAGCTAAACTATGATCAAAACCTAACTATTCCCCATGCAACGACACCGAAAACTTGATGCGATTATCGTAAGGGACTTCTACAAGAAGTTTTACAACTCCCTAGGCAGAGTACCTAACCGTTGTAGTAGTAGTATAGGCAAGACTCGAGGGTTGTTATCATTCTCTAGGGGTTGAGAGAAGATTATTTTTGTATTTTTATGTTTATATTAAAGCGGGTAAATCTATGGTTTGAGAGGTTTGGTTGGTTTTAGCTATTAAACTAAACAATATAATATACTAATGGTGATAACAATATAATAAAAAGATTGTATTCATTTCATCATGTATTACTCCCTAGATTGCTTCTCCCAGTGTTGTTGATGTGTCACACTTGTGATGATCTATGAAATTATTTCCTAAGTCATGAACGAATTACACGAACCCGTCATCTATTTAATATTCCGTTGAGGAAAAAGAAAAAGTAAGGTAGTATGAAGACTATTACCCGGCCCCCAAGAGTATATTAAATGCATTTGAAATATATTAAAAGTGGATCAACCATATAAGGGGCAAGGTAGTATGAAGACTGTTACCCAATGGTATCCTTTCTACATAATCATGTTTCCCTAGACGTATCAACAACGATACAGACAAAAGCTGGTTTTCTAAAGCCTAACATGCATATTCATCACAAGAAGCAACACCACTAAGATCTACATTCTAGGTTTCATACAATCATAAATGAATACAATAAAGGGGTTTAGCCAAGCATGTTAAAGATAAAGCACGAACACATAAGAATCAAACAACAAGACATATTGAATGATTAAGATAATCTTACTTGATTAAAACATTAACTGAAGGAGGTAAAATAGGGTTTTGAAGCCCTAAAATCATCTTAACAAGCTGCCAAATGAACTAGAGTTCGTTCCCCTTTTTTACTCTAAAGTTACACACCTAAAACCCTAATTTCAAGTTTGTATATATAGGAAAATCATTGCGATGGCGTCGCGTTTTAATCGTGATGCCGTCGTGACGTAGAATATTCTAGATATTGGGTTGGGTCATACAAGCTGATGCCATCGTGAATTCTTGTGACATGGTCATGGGTTGAGTTGTAACGGCGTCACATGTATCTTGTGACGCCATCTCTAGCCTCAGAGAGCATAGTCTTGAGAAATGTTGGTGTAGGTCCGTAGTCTTGTCTGTTTCTTCTCTAAATGAACCCAAGTCACGTGTATTTCCTCTAAATGCCTTTTAAATGCTAAATACCTAAAAAGGAATGATTAAGTACCTATTTTGGGCATAAATGCATGATTTACGAGGTTAAACGACCCCTAAAAAGTGTATAAAATGACACATCATAATAGACCCACTCAGGTAGTGACATGTGGTAACCTGACCCGACCCATGACCTGACACGTGGTAACCCGACCTGTTGACTTGCCGACGTTACCCAATGACATGTCATGTGGGTCCCATTTTCTGCCACGTGGCAGCGGCTGTCCAATGACAGCTTGCCACGTGGCAGTTCTGACAGCTCATTAATGTGCAAGTGGCGGCTAATGATTGGTACGAGGTTGTAAGTGGTAGGTCGGCTGGCCAATGGGAGTGTGCCACGTGTACATGGTGACAAGAATGCAGAGGTAGCAGAACACGTGATATAAGGATTCTAGAAGCTAATCATTGATGGAATGTTATTAGTTCATGGTTGCTGACGTGGCCAAATGATTGGCTAAAAATGGTTCATATTTGCTGGCATCTTTAGGAACACATGAAATTACAAGATTACCCCCTTTAGGCAATGAGATATATATTCAACCTCACTTCCTCTCTTTTAGAGATACTTCTTTCATTATATTTTCACTACATTGTCACTTAGTTTTATTTTAGCTTATTTTGTAATAGTTTAGTTTTTGAAAAAGATCTTAGAGCTTATTATCTTAGCTTATTGTACTTGGTTTCTTATTAATGAAGATGAATTTTTTAAAGGTTGGTGTAACTTGAGCTTATTTCTTTCTCTTATCCTCTTTTCTTTTTTATATCACTTTTCTAGCTTATTTCCAAATAAGCTCAATCGAATATCTTATTCTTGGATTATTAAGATTAGCTTATTTTTGAATAGCTTCATAATAGCTTATTTCGAGTAGCTTATTTCTATAGTTTCGGTTTTAAAAGATTTCGAATAAGCTTCATAATAGCTTATTTCAAAAAGCTTATTTACCCGAGCTTCATTATTTGGATACGCTAATATAGCTTATTCGAATAGGAACTTTATATTTAATATTTCATTTATTGTTTTAAATTGAATAAGCTTTCCCATAGCTTATTTTGAGTATATCTAATATTTTAGCTTATTTTTAAAAGATAGCTTGTTCATTTAGCTTGTTGGTCTTTTATTCTAGATCTAGTCCTTAAATATACCTAATCCTCGTTCACTTTTCGAAGAGAACATCTTAGTTTTGGGTGGATTTAGATTTATTAATAATAGATCTAAAGTTTTCATTTTTAATCTAGTTTTCTTTATTAAAAGCATATATGTTTTAGCTTGTTCAATTAGCTTTTTGGTTTATTATTTTAGATCTAGTCCTTAAATATACCTAATTCTCGTTTACTTTTCGAAGTGAACATCTTAGTTTTGGGTGGATTTAGATTTATTAATAATAGATATATTGTTTTCATTTTCGGTCGAGCTTTCTATATTAATAGCTTATAGTTTTTGTTATAGCTTATAAGTGATATATTGTTCATATTAACCTTAATTATATTATGATATTGATGGAACCATTCCTACATCTAAGGCGTACAGCTTAAGGGTCTTATAAGCTAACTTTATTTCTAAAGTGTAAAGTTTCTATAGCTTTTATAAAGCTATTTAGTAAATAAAGTTTACAACTTTATTAACTAATTAGTTAAATAAAATCTAATAAAGAAGTAAACTTTAGTGTTTTATTAGATTGTAAGATCGGGTGGTTTAGTTCGTCTCCATTTCGTCAAACGGGTTCTACTTTCTTACATTTTTCAATCCATAGTAGTTTAATAATTAGTTTAGAAAAAAATATGTTTATGATAATTGTTAATTTGATAGATGCTAGTTTAGTAGTCATGATTAGTGAGTAGAATATTATATGCTTGTTAAGTGAGTTGTGACTAGAGAATTAAGTGTGAAATAAAGGGGACTAGGGCTGTCTCATTAATTTTGGTGGCCATGTGCCACTACTATACGAAGGCCCTACTAAATACCAAAAATAAACATATAAAAGAATAATACTCCTTTCATACAAATTACTACATTGTACTCGGATAATGACAAAATTATGCATACATATATAACAGAAATTTTAAACTTTTAGTGGCCCCTCTTTGGCGGTGGCCCTGTACGAATGCACTTGTCACACTTCCCAATATCCGGCCCTGAAGGGGACTTGATAACGCTCAAATTATACATGTTTACTATGGCGTTATTTATATATATTTGATCATTTCTCGTGAACTTTCGATACTTAATTAAGCTTAAAATACTTATAGGTTCACTTGAAGACTCTAAAGACCTAAGCTCAAGAATCTATATACTTTGGGAGGTGAATACAAGAAAAGAAAGATTTCTAGCCAAAAGTTCAAGAAGTCCAGCGCACTTGTTACATAGTGCGCCGCACTTTCCTCTGAAGTTCAAACACTGCCGCACTTACAATATTATACGCTGCACCTTTTCCCAAAGATTAAAGAATTAAAGTCCATTAAATGTTATCGCATTAACTCCTCAAAACCGCTGCACTTATTTATAAGTGCGCCGCACTTCCAGTAAAAGCCATTAAATGCTATCGCATTAACTCACCAAGTCTGCCGCACTTATTTGTAAGTGCGCTGCACTTTTCAACAAATTTTGCCTATAAATTGAGATGAAATTTCTCATTCCTATCATCCTTCTCACAACTATTTCCACTCATTCTATACACACATATCCCTCCCCTTTCACCAAAACACAAAGAAACACCTTTTCCCTTAAATAAAAGATCTAATGATCAAGAACGAAGAAGTTTTCTTACCTTGTTATTGAAATAATGGAAATTTATGTAATGAGTACGTTTGTTATGAACCCCTTAGCCATAAGAGGCTAAATCTCTCATGACTACTTAGTGATAATGAATAAGTGTTTGGTATGATCTTGATCGATTTAATCCTAAGCTTATGTTGCAACCCTGTTATATCCCATCTTATCTATTTTTGCTTATCAACTTAGATTATATAATCATATCGGTATAGGTGGAAAGACCAGTTATGATCTATGTGGTTTTAAAGATTTGTCTATGGTCTTTAACGTCTGTGCTGAGAAATCCACTTTCGTAAATTGATAAACAAAATAAGCTTTGATATAATAGTAACTGTATTATTTGAGTGACATATTTGGCCTGGTTAACTAAATATAAGTCTTAAGTTAACAAGTTGATTTGTAAAAACATTTTCTGACGAGAAATCGTCTTTATAAATTAATACCCCATCTTCAAGGTCAAATCATTTCCAACACTTATAAGTTATTTTTCAACTATCCGAGTAGTCACACTTTTTATCATTGGTAAAGTAAAAATTATTTTCAAAATTGTTAAATTCTATTTTCTTTCTGATTATTTGAGCACTACTCTAATCCCTATGGACGACCTGGTCTTACCTAAAAAGATTATACTGCATACGTGGGTTATACTTTTACCCGTGTGTTTCCATATAATTATCCGATATTTTTGTCTTATAAATTTAAAGCTTTTGAAACACATCAAAGTTTTTAGTGCCATTGTCGAGGATTTCTTAGCTGTTTTGTAGTCAAAATCTAGAAAATCTCTTTAACCCCCGTCTTTTTCAAAAATCGCCGTACAGTTTTATGGCAAACTGACCCAAACAATTTCTCTCTTGGATGCATACACGTGCTTCCAATTCTAAACTTGTTAAACCGTTACTTGAACCCAAACGTACTCTGAATCGAAGACGTCGTTGACGAAACAAAAGAGTTCCATTCAATCAAAGAAATAATCCCCCTAAGAACCTGAGAATTGTCTATCCACCAATCTTCGATATCAACCACTTTCATCACTTTCTAGTTACTCTTGAAAATCTTTTTCCAATAGATGATGAACCCATGTGGGCTGCTGACCATGTTGTCGCTCCAACACCTGGTTCCGCAATCACTATTCCTGAAACCGTAATCGAATTTGCTATCAAAGGTAACCACTTGACCCTTGTAAAAGGAAACCAATTCGATGGTAGAACCAAAACCGATCCTCATAAACACATTCATGAATCTTCGGAATCTGCAATATGTTTAAATACAGAGATACTGAGATTGAAGTCGTCCGCCTAATGATGTTTCCCCTATCCCTTGTTGGGGAAGCAAAAACATAGTTGGATGAACTCAACGAAGGAACTATCGAAACATAGGATAAACTTTGAACCACTTTCATTAGCCGTTTGTTTCCCCCAGCTCTTTTCGACCGACTCCTCGAAGAAATCCGAGCTTTCTCTTAACACGAAAACAAATCTCTAACCGACGCTTGATTCGTATGAAGGAAATGCTCCGAAACTATCATGGTCACAATCTGTCCAAAGGCAACATTATCAAAATCTTCTATCATGGTCTAAACGAAATAACCCAAGAAGTTTTAAATGCCGTAGTTGGAGGTATTTTCCTCTATAAAACTCCAAATCAAGCTTATCAGCTTCTCGAAGATAAAGTCTTACTCAAGCTCGATTGGGCTAAAAATCAGAAAGCCAAAACATCTCTCAAGAAAACCATTTCTTTCGTCGATAAAGGTGCCATGACCCTGAAAATGGATTCTTAGTAAAAAGAACTCCAAAACCACGCTAAAAAAATAAAACCAAATGAAGATGATATACCTATATCCCAATAGGAAGAAGCTAAATTCATGCAAACTTTTCGTAAGACTCATTTTTACAATGATTACCGCGACCGAGACTCAAATCGCGATAATTGGCGTTCAAACGAATGAAGTAGTTTTAAACGAGACAACTATAGATCCAGTACTGATGACAAAACTTATGATCTTTAAAAAAATTCAACGATTTCATGAAATCTCAGCAATCGACCAACGCTTTCGTCAAAGAAACATTCATGGATCTCAAGACCCAACTCGAAACTGTAGACAAAAATCATCAAGCGTCAATCTAGAACCTTGAAACCAAGTTCGACAGACTTGCTGACAAGCAATCTGGTCGGCCCTCTGGATCTCTTCCAAGTAACACTCAACCAAACCCAAAAGGACATAATTCCAAATCTTACCAACCACTGCAATCTCACAATGAGCATGCGAATGTCGTATTCACAAGAAGTGGTAAATCTTACAACCCACCAGTTAACCAAAATGATCAACAATATGATAAGGACACTCTTATCAACTTCGATAGCGATGATGAAGACGAAGAACCTACACCACAACAGAAAATAAAAAATCTAAAACCAGTCAAGGAAACTCCATTACCCAAACTGTACAAACAAAAAATCTTGTATCCTCAACGTCTAAGGAAAGAGAAAATGGAAGCTCAATATGGAAAATTTCTTGATATGATCCGCGCCATTCGAATCAACATACCTCTTATCGATGTCTTGGCCGGAATGCCTAATTATGGAAAATTTCTCAAGGAACTCATAAGCAACAAACATAAAATCGAACAAATCTCTGCCACTTTCTTAAGCTAGCAATGATACAAAACAAAGTTCCACCTAAACTTGGAGACCCTAGAAGTTTTCTTATTCTATGTAATTTTGACAAAACTTTCTCTTGAAATGCCTTAGCCGACCTTGGTGCTAGCATTAACTTATGCCATATTCGGTATATGCCAAATTATCTCTCGAAACTCTTAAACCTACCAAAATGAGCGTAAGATTAGCCGACATATCATTCCAATACCCTGTTGGAATAGCTAAAAATATGCTCGTTAAAGTTGTTAAATTCACATTTCTCGCGATTTCATTATTCTCGAGATGGAAGAAGATAGTAAAGTTCCCCTAATTTTGGGACGACCCTTTCTACACACTGCTGATGCAGTTATTTGAGTTAAACAGAGACAACTCAACCTTGGAGTTGGAACTGAACAAATAATTTTCAATATCGATTCTGCAATGAAACACTCCTATTCAAACGATGATACCTGTTTTAGTATCGATGTCATCGATGAAATCTTAGAAGAAGATTTCGACGCTCTTTTAGACGAAGGTAGTAAAATTCTTCATTCCATCGAAGGAACCCTTCTCAAAGAAGAAATCTTTTTTCTGAATTCGATGAATTCATGGCAATGACTACCGATGAAAACTTTAACTCTGAATCCGACACTGAAGATGCACCATTAAAAAATCACCATCAATACTAATTATAAGATTAAAACATCTCTGAAAGAACCTGCTACAGATCTTGAACTTAAACCTCTTCCTGATAATCTGGAATATGTATTCCTAGAAGAACCCTCTTTTCTTCCTGTTATCATATCATCTCAGCTATCCAAAGAAAAGAAAAGCAAACTCATACCTGTTCTTAAAAAGCACAAGCAAGCCTTTGCTTGGAAAATGACATATATTCCTGGTATTTGCCCATCATTCTGCAAACACAAAATACAACTTTTGGATGATAAGAAACCCGTTGTACAAAAACAAAGAAGGTTAAATCTAAATATGCAAGAAGTTGTTAAAAAAGAAATTGTGAAACTCCTGGATACCGGTATAATTTATCCAATTGTCGATAGTCCTTGGGTTAGTCCTATCCACTATGTACCAAAGAAAGGTGGTATTACAGTTGTCACCAACGAAAATGATGAACTTGTTCCAACAAGAACCATTACAGGTTGGCGAGTATGCATCGATTATCGTAAACTCAATGAAGCAACCGAAAAAGATCATTTTCCCTTACCTTTTATGGATCAAATGCTAGAAAGACTCGCAGGAAATAAATATTTCTGTTTTCTCGATGGTTTTTTTGGGTATTTTTAAATTCTTATCGATCCTAATGATCAAGAAAAAACAACATTCACTTGTCCTTTCAGAACATACGCTTATAGGCGAATGCCTTTCGGTCTATGTAATGCTCCTGCCACATTTCAAAGATGTATGTTGGCAATCTTTCACGATATGATAGAAGAATCCGTCAAAATATTCATGGACAATTTCTCCGTCTTCGAAAACTCTTTCGACACATGCCTTAATAATCTCGATAAAATGCTCCAACATTGCAAAGACGCTCATCTCATCCTAAACTGGTAAAAATGTCACTTCATGGTCAAAGAAGGGATTGTGCTCGGACACAAGGTGTCTAGCGTCGGACTTAAAGTTAACAAAGCAAAGATCGATGTAATCTCAAAACTTCCACCACCTACTAATATCAAAAGTATTAGAAGCTTTCTCGAACATGTCGGTTTTTACTGACGATTCATTACAGATTTCTTAAAAATTACTCGACCTCTAACTAAACTTCTCGAAAAAGACACTCCATTTGAATTCGACGATGAATGTCGATGAGCTTTTAAATCATTGAAAGAGAAACTAACATGTGCTCTTGTGATCGTAAGCCCAAACTAGAATCTTCTATTTAAACTTATGTGTGATGCAAGTAATTTCACTATAGGAGCCATCTTAGGTCAAAAAGATGGTAAAAACTTTCACCCGATCTACTTCGCAAGCAAAACCCTTAACTCCGCTCAACAAAAATACACCGTAACCGAAAAAGAACTTATGGCTGTAGTTTTTGCATTTGACAAATTCAGATCCTATCTTATTCTCTCAAAAACTATTTTTTACACTGATCATTCAAATCTAAGTCACTTATTTAAAAACTAAGATGCTAAACCACGCCTTATTCGATGAATTTTACTTTTTCAAGAATTTGATATAAAAATCAAAGACAGAAAAGGAATAGAAAATGTTGCAGTCGATCACTTATCCCGAATTGAAAACAATAAGACAAGCGATGATAGTAAAGTAGATGATAACTTTCCCAGAGAAACTCTTATGGAAATCAACATAAACGAACCTTGGTTCGCAGACTTTGCAAACTACCTAGTCGGTAATATTATACCAAAAGGGATGACATATCAACAAAAGAATAAATTCTTCTCTGACCTCAAATACTACTTTTGGGAGGAACCTTATCTCTTTAAAGTATGCTCAGACGGTATGATCAGACATTGTATATCTAGACCAGAAACCCGAATCATTTTAGATCAATGTCACCACGGACCAATAGGTGGACATTATAGACCAAACATAAATGCTAAAAAAGTCCTTGATTCAGGATTTTACTGGCCAACAATCATCAAAGAAGCTCATACTCTAGTTCGCTTATGTGAAGCATGTCAAAGGATCAGAAATATATCAAAACGTAATGAAATACCCTTAAACAACATTCAAATATGTGAAATTTTTGACATATGGGGTATCGACTTTTTGGGACCATTCCCAAAATCATATAAGTTTGAATACATTCTAGTCACTGTTGATTACGTATCTATATGGACCGAATCTTAAGCTTTACCAACCAATGATGCCCGAGTAGTAGTCGCCTTTCTAAATAAACTATTCTGCCATTTCAGAATGCCTAAAGCTCTAATCAACGACCGAGGTACTCACTTCTGTAACAAAATAATGGAAAAAACCATGAAAAGATATGGATTTAATCACCATTTCTCTACATCTTATCACCCTCAAACTAGTGGTCAAGTTGAAAACACAAACGGAGCTCTTAAAAGAATTCTTGAAAAAACTATTAAAGACAATCCTGCTATTTGGTCAAGAAAACTCGATGACGCTCTGTGGGCTTTTCGTACTGCCTATAAAACACCTACCGGTACTACACCATACAAACTAATATATGGAAAGAACTGCCACTTACCATTCGAAATTGAACACCACCGTGCATACTGGGCACTGAAAAATTGTAACCCAGATCTCATCCTCTGGAGAAAAGAATGGTTTAGTACAGAGTTAAGATGAATTAACCCAACTAATAAAACTCTCGTCTAAACAAGAAAGAACCAAAGTCTAGCATGACAGAAAATTAAGAATGAGAAGAATTCAAACAAGGAAATAAAGTCCTGCTATTTCACTCAAAGTACAAATTTAAACAACCGAAACTCAGATCCCGATGGTTAGGACCTTATATAGTGAAACATCAATACCCATCTGGATATGTTGAACTTTATAGAAAAGATGGAAAGACGTTCATAGTCAATGGTCATCGACTTAAACTATATCACAAAGAAGACAATGACCCAAGGGAAGCAGTCACTCCCTTTTTCCCAAAACTAAATGACTCCGAAATACAAGTCTAGTTTAATGACCTCTAAAAATTAAGGCTTACTCAGAGGCAACCTGCTTTCATCTTAAAGTATGGAGGAGTTCATCCTCCATTCTTCTACTAATATTATTTATTTTCTAAAAAAAACAAAAATGTTTTCTTTTTTTGTGCTTTTGTATATTTACTCTTATGCAGGTAATTTAGCTCGAAGATATGAAAAATTACGACATATGCTCAAGATAGCTCTACCTAAGCTATGTATTTCTCTATGCCCCGGGAAGTACCGTTTTCCCTTAATTTTTCCTATTTTATCTCTATTATCAGTTATCACATTGAGGGAAATGTTCAACTTAAGTGTGGAGGGGAGCCAAATAGGAAAAATTAATCATATCCCTCTATGTTTGCCCTGTTAAAAATTTTCTAACTGGTATTTTATGAAAGATCTTAACTATATATGCTTTCAAAAGTAAAAAATGCTCTTAGTAAAGCAAATCCAACCGGATTGACATTATAACTAGCACACCCCAATCCACTAAAATTGTAAGAAATCTAATCCTTTAGAATATTCGGGTATCCACCTTTGGTACCTAAGATAATTAATGCCTTTAGCTTATTCGAGTTAAGGTTTGATTGCAGTCATATGTGTCTATTCCGTTGTTATGGATGTGTATGTATGGTCTTTGTCGCCTTTTCTGAAACATTGGTAATGGTTGATAATTATATTGAAGAGCCGATAATTTAGAAAGCTCTAGAACTTGTACTTAATTATCATTTACTAGACCGAAGCCTATCACATGTAATGTATCCCGCAAGTCTATGTTATTGTAAGCAATCCCTTAAATGCTATGTTGCTAAAGTATCTGAAAATTGATTAAAGAAGTCCTATGCAAAGCCTTAGTATTCGGTATAAAAAAAGTTATATATGTGTTATAATCGATCAAAGAAATAAAGGCTTATGTTCGGCGCATGAAGATTAAATCCTCTCTAGTACCCAAGTTCCAACCTTCGGTCAGGTTTATGTGTTAAGTACAAGCCTATGGTAGCTGTCTAGATTATGTCTGTGCAAATTGAGTGTTCTTCACAAAATCATATCTAAACCCTATCTGAGTGGCTGAGTGAATTTTAAAATCAAACACTATCCCTATGTAAGGTGCTATGTTATATGTCTATGCCTGAAAAGTTATTTAAAATGCAATCTCTTATAAAAAAATCAAATTTTCTCCACGTCACCATAAATGATTTTATTTTCTCGCTTCCATTTCTTAAGGGTAAGCAATAAGCTAAGTGTGGAGGGATTTGATAACACCTAAATTATACATGTTTTCTATGGCGTTATTTATATATATTTGATCATTTCTCGTGAACTTTCAATACTTAATTAAGCTTAAATTGCTTATAGGTTCACTTGAAGACTCTAAAGACTCAAGCTCAAGAATCTATACACTTTGGGAGGCAAATACAAGAAAAGAATGATTTCTAGCCAAAATTCAACAAGTCCGCCGCACTTGTTACATTGTGCGCCGCACTTTCCTCTAAAGTTCAAACACCACCGCACTTACAACATTGTGCGCCGCACATTTTCCCAAAGATTGAAGAATTAAAGTCCATTAAATGCACATGCATTAACTCCTCAAAACCGACGCACTTATTTGTAAGTGCGCCGCACTTCCAGTAAAAGTCATTAAATGCTATCGCATTAACTCATCAAGTCCGCCGTAATTATTTGTAAGTGCGCCGCACTTTTCATAAAAAAATTCCTACAAATTGAGACAAAATTTCTCAAATAATTCATTCCTCTCACACCCATTTCCAACTACCTATCTCATTCTATACACACATATCCTTCCCCCTTTCACCAAAACACCAAGAAATACCTTTTCCCTTGAAGAAAAAGATCTAATGATCAAGAACGAAGAAGTTTTCTTACCTTGTTGTTGAAATAATGGAAATTTATGTAATGAGTACTTTTGTTATGAACTCCTTAGCCATGAGAGGCTAAATCTCTCATGACTACTCGGTGAAGTTACGATAATGAATAAGTGTTTGGTATGATCTTGACCACTTTAATCCTAAACTTATGTTGCAACCCCGTTATATCCCATCTTATCTATTTTTGCTTATCAACTTAGATTATATAATCATATCGGTATAGGTCGAAAGACCCGTTATGATCTATGTGGTTTTAAAGATTTGTCTATGGTCTTTAACGTTTGTGCCGAGAAATCCACTTTCGTAAATTGATAAACAAAATAAGCTTTGATATAATAGTAACTGGATTATTTGAGTGACACATTTGGTCTGGTTAACTAAATATAAGTCTTAAGTTAACAAGTTGATTTGTGAAAACGTTTTCTGACGAGAAATCGTCTTTATAAATTAATGCCCCATCTTCGAGGTCAAATCATTTCCAACACTTATAAGTTATTTTTCAACTATCCGAGTAGTCATACCTTTTATCATTGGTAAAGTAAAAATTATTTTCAAAATTGTTAAAGTCTATTTTCTTTCTGATTATTTAAACACTACTCTAATCCCTGTGGACGACCTGGTCTTACCTAAAAAGATTATACTACATACGTGGGTTATACTTTTACCCGTGTGTTTCCATATAATTATCTGGTATTTTCAGTCTTATAAATTTAAAGCTTTTGAAACACATTAGGTTTTTTGCAGGTTTATAAAAGAATATTACATATTTTAAATGTTGTGTAAGTTTTATTTTCAAAAATAATTAAAAACTTTGAGTTTTCTGGACCTGGGCGTTTGACGCCATCACAGGTGTCCTGGTGACGGCGTCGCGTGTAAATCGTGACGCCGTCTCCACAGTCTGTGAAAACGAAATTTTTGTTTTTGATGAAAAATTTCATGCACTTGATTCAATAAGTTAATTCCTGTACAAAAGGCTGCAATAAACCTGAGATTTAACAATTCAATCATATGACTCGAAACTGACGCGAATTAATCTAAACAATTCATTTAACATGTTTGAATTTGGCATATAAGCCGGATAAATTCCCCTACACTTATTATTTGCAAAAATACCTTTGATTGAAATTAAGACGAGGTTAAAGACAAACAAAGCATGATTACAAGGTAGTTCAAACATCATAAAACAAACTATAAAGAATTAAAACACATTTTATCCATGAAGTGACATTTTTCCCAGTTTAAGACCAGATGAGCGTCTTTACAACGTTGGAGCATTTTATCGAGATTATTAAGGCATGTGTCAAAAGAGTTTCCGAAGACGGAGAAATCATCCATGAATACTTCGACGGATTCTTCGATCATATCGTGAAAGATTGCCAACATACATCTTTGAAATGTGGCAGGAGCATTACATAGACCGAAAGGCATTCGCCTATAAGCGTATGTTCCGAAAGGACAAGTGAATGTTGTTTTTTCTTGATCGTTAGGATCGATAGGAATTTGAAAATACCCAGAAAAACCATCCCCAGGGAAACATAAATATTTATTTCCCGTGAGTCTTTCTAGCATTTGATCCATAAAAGGTAAGGGAAATTGATCTTTTGCGGTTGCTTCATTGAGTTTACGATAATCGATGCATACTCACCAACCCGTAATGGTTCTTGTTGGAACAAGTTTATCATTTTCGTTGGTGACAACTGTAATACCACCTTTCTTTGGTACACAGTGGATAGGACTAACCCAAGAACTATCGGCAATTGGATAAATTATACTGGTATCCAGGAGTTTCACGATTTCTTTTTTAACAACTTCTTGCATGTTTGGATTTAACCTTCTCTGTTTTTGGACAACGGGTTTCTTATCATCCAAAAGTTGTATTTTGTGTTTGCAGAATGATGGACAAATACCAAAAATGTTTGTTGTTTTCCAAGAAAAGGCTTGCTTGTGCTTTTTAAGAACAGATATGAGTTTGTTTATCTTTTCTTTGGATAGCTGAGATGATATAATAACAGGAAGAAAAGAGGGTTCTTCCAGGAATACATATTCCAGATTATCAGGAAGAGGATTAAGTTTGAGATCCGTAGGAGGTTCTTCAAGAGATGTTTTGATCTTATAATCGGTATTGATGGTGATTTTTTCGAATGGTGGATCTTTAGTGTCGGATTCAGAGTCAGAGTTTTCATCGGTGGTCATTGCTATAAATTCATCAAATCCAGCAAAGATTTCATCTTCGAGAAGGGTTCCTTCGATGGAATGAAGAATTTTACAACCTTCGTCTAAAAGAGCGTCGAAATCTTCTTCTAAGATTTCATCGATTACATCGATACTGAAACAGGTATCATCGTTCGAATAAGAGTGTTTCATCACAGAATCGATATTGAAAATCATTCGTTCATTTCCAAATCCAAGGTTGAGTTGTTTTTGTTTAACTCGAATTACTGCATCAGCAGTGTGAAGAAATGGTCGTCCCAAGATGAGTGGAACTTTACTATCTTTTTCCATTTCGAGAATAACGAAATCAGCAGGAAAGGTGAATTTACCAACTTCAACGAGCATGTTTTCAGCTATTCCAACAGGGTATTGGAATGATCTGTCGGCTAATCTTACGCTTATTTTGGTAGGTTTAAGAATTTCGAGAGATAATTTGGCATATAGCGAATATGGCATAAGGTTAATGTTAGCACCAAGGTCGGCTAAGGCATTGCAGGAGAAAGTTTTGTTGAAATTACACGGAATAAGAAAACTTCCGGGGGTTGTGAGTTTAGGTGGAACTTTGTTTTGGATCATCGCTGAACTTTCATCGCTTAAGAAAGCGGCAGAGATTTGTTCGATTTTGTGTTTGTTGTTTACGAGTTCTTTGAGAAATTTTCCATAATTAGGCATTCCGGCCAAGACATCGATAAGAGGCACATTGATTCGAACTACGCGAATCATGTTAAGAAATTTTGCGTATTGAGCTTCCATTTTTTCTTTCCTTAGACGTTGAGGATACGGGATTTTTAGTTTGTATGGTTTGGGTAATAAAGTTTCCTTAGCTGGTTTTAGATTTTAAGTTTTCGGTTGTGGTGTATATTCTTCATCTTCATCATCGCAATCGAAGTTGATAGGAGTTTCAGAATCGTTTTGTTGATCATTTAGGTTAACTGATGGGTTGTAAGATTTACCACTTCTTGTGAATACGACATTCACATGCTCATTTCGAGATTGTGGTGGTTGGTAAGCTTTGGAATTATGTCCTTTTAGGTTTGGTTGAGTGTTGCTAGGAAGAGATCCAGAAGGTCGACCAGATTGCTTGTCAGCAAGTCTGTCGAACTTGGTTTCAAGATTCTGAATTGACGCTTGATGATTTTTGGCTACAGTTTTGAGTTGGGTCTTGAGATCCATGAATGACTCTTTGTTGAAAGTGTTGGTCAATTACAGAGATTTCATGAAATCGTTGAATTGTTTTTGAAGACCGTAAGGTTTGTCATCAGTACTGGATCGATAGTTATCTCGGTTATAACTACTTCGTTCGTTTGAATGCCAATTATCACGATTTGAGTCTCGGTCGCGATAATCATTGTAAAAATGAGTCTTACAAAAAGTTTGCATGAATTTAGCTTCTTCCTCTTGGGATATAGGTATATCATCTTCATTTGGTTTTGTTTTTTTAGCGTGGTTTTGGAGTTCTTTATACTGAGCATCCATTTTTAGGGTCATGGCATCCATTTGGGCCATAATTTTGTCAGTATTGGAATTACTGCTACCTTCATCGGCGAAAGCAATGGTTTTCTTAAGAGATGTTTTGGTTTTCTGATTTTTAGCCCAGTCGAGCTTGAGTAAGACTTTATCTTTGAGAAGCTGATAAGCTTGATTTGGAGTTTTATAGAGAAAAATACCACCACCTGTGACATTTAGAACTTCTTGGGTTATTTCGCTTAGACCATGATAGAAGATTTTGATAATGTTGCCTTTGGACAGATTGTGACCATGACAGTTTCGGAGCATTTCCTTCATACGAAGCCAAGCGTCGGTTAGAGATTCGTTTTCGTGTTGAGAGAAAGCTCAGATTTCTCTGAGGAGTCAGTCGAAAAGAGCTGGGGGAAAGAAACGGCTAATCAAAGCGGTTCGAAGTTCATCCTATTTTTTATAGTTCCTTCATTGAGTTCATCCAACCATGTTTTTGCTTCCCCAGTAAGGGATAGGGGAAACATCATTAGGCGGGCGGCTTCATTCTCAGTATCTCTGTATTTGAACATATCATAGATTCCGAGGAATTCATGAATGTGTTTATGAGGATCGGTTTTGGTTTTACCATCAAATTGGTTTCCTTTGACAAGGGTCAAGTGGTTACCTTTGATAGCAAATTTGTTTGCGGTTCTAGGAATAGTGATTGCGGAACCAGGTGTCGGAGCGACAACATAGTCAGCAGCCCACATGGTTCATCATCCATTGGATCGTAATTTTGAAGAATATCAAGAAAGTGATAGAAGTAGTTGATGTTAAGAATTGGCGGGTAGATAATTCTCTGGTGTTGTGGTGGATTATTTCTTTGATCGTATGGAACTCTTCTGTTTCGTTGGCGAAGTCTTCGATTCAGAGTATGTTAGGGTTCAGGTAATGGTTCAACTTGTTCAGAATTGGAAGCACGTATATGCATCCAAGAGAGAAATTGTTTGGGTCAGTTTGCCAGAAAACTGTACGGTGATTTTTGAAAAAGAGGGGGGTTCAAAGAAATTTTCTAGATTTTGACTACAGAACAGCTAAGAAATCCCTGGCAACGGCGCCAAAAACTTTGATGTGTTTCAAAAGCTTTAAATTTATACGACTAAAAATACCGGATA
The DNA here is from genome assembly GCA_026074375.1 of Tanacetum coccineum. NCBI lineage: Eukaryota > Viridiplantae > Streptophyta > Magnoliopsida > Asterales > Asteraceae > Tanacetum > Tanacetum coccineum. The sequence goes on along the minus strand of BQNB010062320.1, from coordinate 4,667 downwards.
ATTATATGGAAACACACGGGTAAAAGTATAACCCACGTATGCAGTATAATCTTTTTAGGTAAGACCAGGTCATCCATAAGGATTAGAGTAGTGTTCAAATAATCAGAAATAATATAGACTTTAACAATTTTGAAAATAATTTTTACTTTACCAATGATAAAAGGTATGACTACTCAGATAGTTGAAAAATAACTTATAAGTGTTGGAAATGATTTGACCTCGAAGATGGGGCATTAATTTATAAAGACGATTTCTCGTCAGAAAACATTTTCACAAATCAACTTGTTAACTTAAGACTTATATTTAGTTAACCAGACCAAATGTGTCACTCAAATAATCCAGTTACTATTATATCAAAGCTAATTTTGTTTATCAATTTACGAAAGTAGATTTCTCGGCACAAACGTTAAAGACCATAGCCAAATCTTTAAAACCACATAGATTATAACGGGTCTTTTGACCTATACCGATATGATTATATAATCTAAGTTGATAAGCAAAAATAGATAAGATGGGATATAACAGGGTTGCAACATAAGCTTAGGATTAAAGCGGTCAAGATCATACCAAACACTTTTTCATTATCGTAACTTCACCGAGTAGTCATGAGAGATTTAGCCTCTCATGGCTAAGGAGTTCATAACAAAAGTACTCATTACATAAATTTCCATTATTTCAATAACAAGGTAAGAAAACTTCTTCGTTCTTGATCGTTAGATCTTTTTCTTCAAAGGAAAAGGTATTTCTTGGTGTTTTGGTAAAAGGGGGAAGGATATGTGTGTGTAGAATGAGATAGGTAGTGGGAAATGGGTGTGAGAGGAATGAATTGTTTAAGAAATTTTGTTTCAATTTATAGGCAAAATTTGGAGAAAAGTGCGGCACACTTACAAATAAGTGCGGCGGACTTGGTGAGTTAATGCGATAGCATTTAATGACTTTTACTGGAAGTGCGGCGGTTTTGAGGAGTTAATGCGATAGCATTTAATGGACTTTAATTCTTCAATCTTTGGGAAAATGTGCGGCGCACAATATTGTAAGTGCGGCGGTGTTTGAACTTCAGAGGAAAGTGCGACGCACTATGTAACAAGTGCGGCGGACTTCTTGAGCTTTTGGCTAGAAATCTTTCTTTTCTTGTATTCGCCTCCCAAAGTGTATAGATTCTTGAGCTTGGGTCTTTAGAGTCTTCAAGTGAACCTATAAGCAATTTAAGCTTAATTAAGTATCGAAAGTTCACGAGAAATGATCAAATATATATAAATAACGCCATAGAAAACATGTATAATTTGGGCGTTATCAACAATCATAGAAATCAATCACTGATCCAGTTTGAGTACCTCTTTGATATCGTTTAGAAGGTTAAAAAACAACTTTATTAAGTACATTTATTTTCATTTAAAAATTATGTTTTTCGTGAGGCTGTTCATAAAATAAATTGTTTCTAATTTGATATTTCGTTTAAATAATTAAATCTTTATTGGTTAAGACTAAATTAAATGAATTTAAAGAAGTTGAGTTCAAAGAATAAGCAGTTTCTGATGATATTATATTTATCAATTAAAAAATTTTTGAATTTTGATAATGAAAACTTCATGATGACATTTAGTGTATAAATAGTTTCTACTGCTTTTTACTTAACAATTATGATGATATTAAGCATGGTAACACAAGCAACGGGTTTTAACAAAGAAAACTATTTGTTGTGCATGTTTACTTTATTATGATATATATTGTGTTTCTGATAATAAGATATTTAAAGTATTCTGATGATTATAAAATATCAAAACTAATACAAATAATGAAATACGTTTTTGATTATAATAATATTTTTAACAAATAATTTTGATATTGTTATTTTTTTAATGTATGGTCTAATATGATTCTCATACAATATTATACTTATTTTAATTTTTTATACAGTTTGTTACTATGTTAAATTATAATAAGTGTATTCCATTGTAGATAGGAAATGAAAGTTAAGAATATAATTAACCAGGTGCACAATTGTTTTTTTTCTTAAAAATAAAGGGTAAAAATGAAAAAAATAAATTGATTTCATTCAAAGGTATATAGAGAATAATACGTCTCTTTCTTTATATACATATATTGTCAAAACCCCTACTTTTTCAATAAAATCCCTAGATTCAAAAATTCAAATGGATATTTTGAGACTTTAAGAAAATGCGTAGAACGTAAAACAAGAACATCAACAATAAACACTCAATGAAGAATATGTACAAGCAGATCTCCAAATGACCCTAATTCAAAACCATGTAGTCGAAGGACTAAACCTTAAAAAAGCTCCATAAGTAAACATTAAATTTTCTTAAATTGAATTCAAAACAAACAAGCAAGTTGCAAACCTTTCACCAACAAAAAACGTTAATGGTTATAAACCAATGAGTAATTTTATTAAAAAATGTTGTATTAAGGAATCCTTTCTCCGTCAATCATCTGCCATGTACGAGTCATATTTAAAGAAATTTTGGTTTACATCGACGTATAGTGCGAAAACGAAGGTAATTTTAATGACCACAAATAATGATACTTTTAATTAAAAATTTGCAGTAAGGGCATTTACTAACATTTGCGATTTCGACTATCTTGAGAAAGGATTGGAATATGAAGAGGAACTCGATTTTGAAGAAATTCAATAAACAATGCTAATATTTATGTGTGGAGGGTTTCCATAAATCGGCTGCCTACTCGGCTTAACTTGGTCTCTAGAGGTATTAATATTCATTCGAAAGTTTGCCCTCTTTGTGAAATGGTTGATGAGTGTACTGCCTCATCTCTTGCCCCTGCGTTTCTATCATTTGCTGAAGATTTTGGCATGGTGAAACTTTCCTCTTCAGGTGATGTTTCCGTCCTTCTCTATCTTGGATATTTCTTTGGCTAAAGTTGGGATCCTCAACAACCCGACTCTCTCTAAGATTCTCAATGGGTTTTTTTGTGTGCTTTATGGGCGATATGGAAGTGACGTAATGAGGTAATTTATGCTTCGACTGCCTCAGAAAAAAGACAAAAATGTTGACATCTTTCTCTCTATTCAACGGCTTTCGAAGCTATGGATTTCGGCTAGATGCAAGCGTGTCTCCTTGGATGGGAGCAGATGGATTATTAATCCTAGAGCCATTATAGACCATGGACAATTTGTTTTTTTTTTTTGCGCTCGACCTTGTTTCGTTTGGTGCTTGTTTTATTTTCTTTTTTCTCTTTGTAGAGTCTTTGTTGCTCCTTATTGAAGTTTTGTTATAGTTTATTAATAATATTCATGCATTTAAAGAAAAAGACATTAAATATATCTATTATTTTTTTATTTTTCAAATTGGCCTGACACATCATCCTTTTTTTGGCATGTCACATATGACGTCACTATCGCAGTCACATTTGCCAGAAACTTCTATTTGTCTTCTTAAACATGAATGAGGTCTTCTTAAACATGATATTTGTCTTCTTAAACATGAAGAAGGTCTAGGTATTCGTATCCTTGATCTTTTTAATATTGCTTTGATGACGACTCATATTTGGAATTTGTGAAAAATAAGGAGTCGTTGTGGGTTCGTTGGATTCACATATACAAGTTAAGAGATCGTTCATTTTGGGAGATCCCTTTGAAGGCTGATACGAGTTGGGGATGGCTTAAACTTCTCCAACTTCGTGAATTTGTTAGACCTTTCTTTTGGATTCAACTTGGTAACGAGAAGAACACATCGTATTGTTTACAAATATTGGGTGTTCTCAATGGTCCTACTTTGTTCGGACTTCCCTCTATCTACAAACTCTACCATTTACTAATATCATCATATACAACATCCTAGAAAACATCACGAGGGAAGTGTTCCATCTCTAAAATCGTGTGGCTGATATGATGGCGAATGGTGGGTCGATTTGGCCTCAATCATGGCTCTTAAAAGCACATGATTTAGGCATTATTCTAGCTCCTAACTTGGACAGTTCTCGGCTTAATAAGACTATATGGCGTGATACAAATGGCAGCATGTCTGAGTTCTCGGTGAAGAATGTATGGGAATCTTTTAGACCACGTGGAGGTGAGGTTTTGTAGTATCGAGTAGTTTGGTTCTCTCATTGTATACCCCGCCATTCATTCTATTTTTGTCTTGTTATGCGGGACAATCTTAAAACCCAGGACTTGTTGAGGCAATGGGATGTCGGGGTTAATACAGGTTTGAGCATGCCTCGTTATCCTCTATGTGGGTGTGACACTCCGTAAATTCGCAGGTCAATATTTTGACTTTTACGTACATTAATTTAACTTTTATAAGTTACGTGTTAAATCAGACCAAAAACCGGAAAGTTGTCCCTCTTGAACTGAGAAACGTTACCGGATGCGTTCCGGCTTTCTACTTAACGTAGTCTTTGGAAGACTATCGCGTTTTTATCTATCAAGCGTATAATTTAATTCCTGCATTTTATTTCTGAAAGTCGCGCGCATATGATTTTTACGGGTATCGTAAAATATCGATAAAATAATAATATCTTTGAGCAAGCTTAATTATTAAAGATCTTAAATATATAACTAGTGGAAGGAATCAAATTTTGGCAAAAATGGCCCCCTTATTCCTCCATGTGGCGTCCCCCCCTTGCCAACATCCCTCCACAAATTTAGCTAGTTGGTCTCCTAGTACATTTCAAATCTCAGGATGCCT